>JAOPJI010069937.1:0-10662 GCA_027122695.1 Merluccius productus | reverse complement strand
GAACATATATATATATATATATATATATATATATATATATATATATACAGGGGGGGGGGTGCACATTGATGAACATATATACACACATACTGTATATCTACACGGGGGGCATTGATGAACATACATGTGATACAATTGCAGTCTGTGTGTGTGTGTGTGTGCGTAAGTTAAAATCCTTGGAAAAGAACACTCTTGCACAGCTTTTTCCGTGTGTTGCCACTCTGCAACTTAAGGGTGTTCAGTTTGGCAATGTGGTGCAGCCTCAGTTTGTGGAAGACAGACACAACTAATGACATCAGCACAAAATGGTGGTTGTCAATTCCAAACTGTGTTTCTTGAATGTGCCCCCCCAGAAAAAACACATCCTCAGAACCAATCTCAGCCCGGACACACTGACAGATCAAGGCCACTTTGACAGCTTGCCCTGACAGTGACTGGCGAATAAAACGCTCAGCTGACCTGACCACCTTTACAGTGCCCTCAGAAGGAATCATCAGCCCTCCTTTGTTTTTTAGTGTGAACAAGTGGTAGCTCTGATCAAATGATGCGGGCACAGCATCAGTCACCAAACTACCATGGCACACATCACAGGACAGCTTTCTGAGAATTTGGCGAACAACAAACCATGAGATGTACACCAGTGTATTGTCCACAAGACCACCAAAGCGGGTTGGTAAATAGCTATGGTCACACACTAAAGCAGGAACGTTGGCAAAAGGGGATGAAAGCTCTTCAATTTCTTCTGCTGCTGGAGAAGAGGACATCTCAAAAGCAGACAGAGACATGGTCTCATCCTGTGCTGCCACATTTCCTGATGTGCTTGGAGACACACCACACCGCACCATCAGATGGCAGAAGATGGCCTGGAACTGGCTGGCTGAGGGATTGTTATTCCAGCCCCCTAAAACACATACAAACACCACATTTACATATACAGTTACCTGGACAATATGCATACATAGAAACAAACCACATAGCAAAAAAATCTGAAATCCCTACCTGATGCCCTGATTGAATTAAAAAGGAGCTCCAAGTGGTCCTGGCTAAAGTGGTAGGTGCAGACGTACCGCTGACACTGAAGCTGCTCTGGAATCATCAACATCAGGGTGTCATTGTTGATGATGAATCCCATGCCAGATAGGTACCTTCACAAGGAAATGTTTTGTCAGTATAATCATGACAAACCAAAATACCTCAAGAGAGCACTATGTGATTTTGTTCATTTATAGATGTTAAAGCAACGAGAAACAATATTATAACAGAAATGGGAAAGCTTGAGAACATCGACACTGCCATACATACCAATTATAACACCTTTAAGGAATGAAAAACACTGAAGATAGAAGTCCAACAGAAACAAAACAGGAGACTGCAAAAGCATTGAAACCAGAGAACAAAGCATCATATGAACTTATGATGTAGCATACAGAACAAGAGAACAGAATAGGACTGGGCAATAAATCCATAATATATCAATATCTTGTAAGGCACCAATAGTCATCCCTTCAATATTCTCTCTATATCAATAGAGGTATTTGATAAAAATGACATTTGAATTTGTTGTCCAGCCGAGAACAGAACATCATATGAACTTGATGTCATAAACTTATGAACTCTTCATGCAAACAATGCAAACAAAAGCTTCACTATTTCCAAAAACCTCTTTGATCGGTGAAGGGGTGTGCCATCTTTCATCACCAAACTCATCAAGTAGTCCCTGCCTCTCACCAAGAACTCTACACTCTCTGCCCAATTCAAAGAACCCAGGGGAGCTTTGAACCCCTCGGCATGGGGATTGCGGCTGTTCATTAGGTCAAAGAGCCTGTCAATTATCTAAAAGCAAATGTCTGCATTAACAGAAAGCACAATAATCATCACCATAAACAATAACATGTTCCTATGAGTCATTAGTCTTAATTTCTAAAATATAAAAATGATTCACTAGTTGATTTCCATTCTTAGGGAGAAAAGTTGTGATACACATTTTAGCAACAATCTTGCAGTCCTAGTTTGTGTGTATGTAAGTAGTAGTATTATGTTAGTATCACCTCAATGAATTCAGCTGTTGCTTCACAGTGTTGAAACTGTGAATAGCCAAGGTCCCTCAGTGCTCACAGAGCCACTGTGACAGAGCGACTCAGTGTCTGTGCAGCCAGGGACACCTTCATCTTCTGTGAATCAAAATTCACATGCTTGTCTGTTACCCTGTTGGCAGCGTGCAATCCATGTTTTGTTTGGACATCATTCAGATGAACGATGTATCTCCAGTTAATCTGGCCACTGCTGCTGGTTAATGGACTGTAAGCCTGCAGCATATTCCGTGCCAACTTCAACATGTGGCATGCATCCATCATTACAAACACCCTCTCACTGGATGTGGAAAGAATGTTTTTAAGGGCTCAACAGGGTTTCCCTTTAGTTGGCACCCAAGTAGGTTGCACATGCGGACATTGGAGGCATGCCCATCCATTGTGACACATACCACTCTTATGCCGCACTTATGCAGTTCCTCCAACGCATGAACAAGCAGAACCTCCTGAGTCTCTGGCGGCAGGCACTTGGTGAGATAGTAGGCAATTGGGGCCTTACAGTGGCCTTGAAGGTCTACCACCATAAAAACTAGAGCCTCAGTGGCAACATCTGTCTCATTCAAACCATCCCCCATATCCACAAATCCAGACATTTTCTGGGTATGGGGGTTGTACTGAACATGTTTCTTAATGGCCATGGCATCCAACATGAGACACACACAACCATATTTAGCTGGGTCTTCCTCTTGTCTTCCCTTCAACATGTCCAGCATCATCATGTTAAGGCCAGGCTTGGCATCCACAGAGCTCATCCACCTTGGTAAGAAAGAAAAGCAGTCATTTAATATGGGTGCCCTGATCAGGATTTTTTGGCTGATCAATAATCACTGGAAGCAGTATTGGCAGATGTTAATAATGCTAGGTGTAGGTATGTCCGCCTTTCAATCTGTTCAGTCATAACAGGATAAAATAATATGCACAGCTAACATGGAAAAAATGGTTTCAAATAATATGAACAATACCTTTGCAATGTATGTGGATGTGGGAGGTTGATCTTGAGAGTCTCCCTCAGATAATAGCTGTATGCCTTCGGGCCATGTAAGTGGAGAGTGATGGCAAACTCCCTCTGGTCTTTGGTGTATTCATGACTCTGTTTTGACAGGAGGTGTATTGGAAGATCTGAAATTCAATAGCACAGGCAAATTAGTAAGTACCATTGAAATCACTAGGAAGTCTTAACAAACAAGAGAAAGTATTATACACTAAAGATCAAATGTTCTCCATATTTGTATTTTAATCTTACCTGAGTATCAAGCTGCTCTTTCAACTCTTCATTTATGAGTTTCTTCACCCTGAGATCCTGCAAAAGACCACTCACAGTGTTCTTTGCCCTCCTCTGTCTGTCCTTTGTGTTCCTCCTCTCTCTTTCCAGACTCTCCACCCTAGCCAGGGCTTCCCTGAGTCTGGCCCTCAGATCATCATGTGATGAAGGCAGAGAATAGGAGTGGTCCTAATACAAACAAGGATGATATTATTATGATATTATACATCATGTTCATATATATATATATACATATATATACATATATTACATCACTCAGTCACAGTCCATCACATCTTTACCTGTACAATGTGTTGGCAACTGTCCCACATTCTGAATCTTATCACTCCTCAATTGTACTGCCAACACTGTGTGTGTGTGTGTGTGTGTGTGTGGATGCAGATTCAATACTGACATGTTTCAATGTATGTGCATATGTGTATGTGAGTCTGCCTGAAAGAGTGACAGAGAATGGGAGGTGTTGTTAGGGCATGGGGTGTGGGGGTGACAAGAGGGTTGAATATAACCAGGGTCATAATGCTCACAGCTGTTTAAGGCATAGCTAGCACTTATTACTCACAACATTGGGCAAAGGCAGGGGCTCGGCCTCTTGGACCAGCTGGGAACAGTCCAGTGACAGGGTCTCCTGTGCCTTCTTTGAGGTCTGAGACATCCTGGTAACCACAGGCTAAAGCGAAGGGAAAAAAATAGAAATGATCTCACCAGTGATGTTTTTTGTATTACACTACAAAAAACCTCACTGATTCCTTCACATTCAGAAAGGGAAAAACATCTTCAGCATAGTGTGGTATTGAATTATGGTATCCTTACAGCATAGTGATACACCTACCCTGTGGAGATGAGCTGGGAAACAGAAGACTGAAGGAACAGCTCCAGCTCTGATCCTGACTGTCTGACCTGTCCTGTCAAAATCCTCCGGTCTGAAATGCTCACTGCAGAGCATGGATGACAGACTAGCAGAAAACCCTTCCCTTCTGACAGCTGTTTCCCATTGCTTTCTCAGCTCTTTATCTTTGGGAAACCTACATAGTATGAGAAAAGTTAGCAAAGCAACTAACAACAATCAGAGTAGTTACTTCGGGCCAATTTAGTTAAATAGGAAAGAGTTCTTGGTTGTTTGGTTTCACCGCGGGCCGCAGTATTATACGCAGGACTTCATAGTAATAGCCACAAAGTCAGCAAATTCTGTTCGTAAAATGACGTTATAATGGCCAAATACAATCAAAAGTAATTTTTCATTCTTACCTGTGGAAGGTAATGCCATTAGATCTGGTTTGTACTGTAAACCGTGTCAAGGTATGTGATATACAGGGATATACAAAGTGATGTCAGTATCAGCCAATCAGAAGCTACTATGTTGAGAAATGCTGTGATGTAGTTCATGTGCGCCGGCTGTGTATGAGACACATGTGAGAGCCGGAGTGATTGTAACAAGCACAATAAATGGAGTTCGTTGTTATATACAAATAGTGGCGTCAGAGATTCACTCTATTTGACATGGTGTCAGAAGTCGTCTGAGAGAGACACACGAACCGGAGATATGGCGAAGTTTAACCCGCCGGAAAACTTCAACTTTGAGCGGCCGAGCGACTGGCAGACCTGGCGTCAGAGATTTGCGAGGTACCGGTTGGCTACTAAGTTGGATAAAGAGGACGGTGCGGTCCAGGTGAGCACCCTCATCTACGCCATGGGCATGGAAGCCGAGAACGTCTTCAAGTCATTCACCTTCGTGGGAGCAGAGGATAACGACAAGTATGAAGATGTGCTTGACAATTACTTCGTACCGAAGAAAAACACGATACATGAGAGAGCGTGTTTCTACCAACGTGTTCAGAAGCCTGGGGAAATGGCCGAGTCATTTATTAGAGCGCTATACGAACTGAGTGAAAACTGTGACTTTGGGGTAAACAAAAGTGAACACATCAGGGATCGACTAGTCGTCGGCATCCGAGACAAGGGGCTCTCGAGGAGACTTCAGCTCATGTCCGACCTCACCTTAGAGACTGCGGTGCAAATGGTGAGACAAGCCGAAGACGTTGCGCAGCAAATAAGCCAGCAGGAACGACAGGCGGCGGCTCACGTGCAGGAGGTGACACACAGGCGTCCATCAAAGAGAGGTGGGCGGCACCCAGCTAGAGGGAGAGGTGGAGGAAGGGAGCAAGGACACTCTGATGATTCAAAGTGCCGCAAATGCAGTAAAGAGAGACACAAATTCACAGCTAAATGTCCAGCACTAGACTCAGAGTGTAGGAAGTGTGGGAAAAAGGGCCATTGGGAGAGACAATGTTTTTCTAAGGCAGTGAGAGAGGTCACTAACAGTCCTAACACTGATGATAGCTTTTACCTAGGAGCAGTGACTAAAGCTGATCAGAGCAGTGCAGAGAGGTGGACAGAACAGATTAACATAGGAAACACTCCAGTTAGATTTAAGATCGACACGGGAGCAGATGTTACTGTAATGAACCTGCAGACATTTGAATCACTGAAGCCAGAGAGAAAATTGCTTACATACAGTGGACCCATAGACAGCCCAGGAGGTGCGTTACACATAATGGGACAGTTCACGGCCAGCTCACTTCATAAGCAGAAGAAGTACATTTTTAATGTAGTGGTAGCTAGAGAGCCTACTGTCAGCAATCTGTTAGGCAGAGAGACTGCAGTAGAGATGGGGTTGGTTAAAAGAGTGGACCAAGCTACTATAGCATCTAGACAGAAAGGAACACTCAAAACAGAGCCAGTTTGGATTGAACTTAAAAGGGAAGCTCAGCCTTACGCTGTTCATGCAGCCAGGAGAGTCCCTCTACCACTTCTGCCGAAAGTGAAGACAGAGTTAAAGAGAATGGAGGAGGAAGGAGTGATAGAGAGGGTCACACAGCCGACAGATTGGTGTGCACCTATGGTACCTGTAATGAAACCAACAGGGTCAGTCAGAATCTGTGTAGGGCTCCAAAGAGAGAGAGGTATCAGACACCAACAACAGAAGAGACACTTGCTAAGCTGGCAGGTTCTGCAGTGTTCACATCCCTTGATGCCGCTTCAGGCTTTTGGCAGATACCCCTACACACAGACAGCTGCCTCCTCACCACGTTTATAACCCCCTTTGGGAGGTATTGCTTCAAGCGCCTGCCCTTTGGGATAAACATCGCTCCAGAGATATTCCAGCGTAAAATGGATGAGCTGCTGGAGGGGTTAGAGGGTGTGGCCGTGTACATGGATGACGTGATCGTTCATGGAAGGGACATGGCTGAACACGACACACGCCTGCAGAGTACGCTGCTGAGAATGGAGCAAGCAGGCCTCAAGCTCAACAAAGAGAAGTGCGCTTACAGACGGAACAAGCTCCGCTTCCTGGGTCACATAGTGGACGCCAAAGGAGTAAAAGCAGATCCTGGTAAAGTGAACGCCATCACTGAGCTACAAGAGCCCAAAGACGTGCACGAGCTAAAACGTCAACTTGGTATGATTAATTACATGAGTAAATATATACCAAACTTAGGAACAATCGCGAGTCCCCTCTACGACCTGCTCAAGGGGGCAATTAGCTGGACATGGGATCAGCCACAGCGACAAGCGTTCCAACAACTCAAAGAAGCTCTCTGCACCTCACCCGTCCTAGCTCACTACGACCCACAGAGGGAGACGGCGGTCTCCGCAGATGCAAGCAGTTACGGGATAGGGGGCGTCCTTCTGCAACTTCACGGTGACAGCTGGAAGCCTGTTGCCTACTGTTCAAGGAAGCTGTCAGAGACTGAAACCAGGTATGCACAGATTGAAAAGGATTGCTTAGCAGGAGTATGGGCCTGTGAGAGATTTCAAAAATACCTGGTAGGCATGGACAGATTCAGACTCATCACAGATCATAAGCCTCTGGTACCCCTGATAAATAGCAGAGACCTAGATTTGGTACCGGTACGATGCCAGAGACTCTTGATGCGGCTCATGCGATTCAATGCCAAGGCAGAGTACGCACCAGGGAAGACACTGGTCATAGCCGACGCCTTGTCACGCAGCCCGATAAATGACAAGGATAGCACAACAGAGACTGTTGTGACGTGTTATGTCAATGCTGTTTGTCATAGTTGGCCGGTCTCACAGCACAAGCTGGATAAGATAAGGTCAGCTACACAGGATGACGGACAACTACAAAGCGTACTCAGGCTGATAAAAATCGGATGGCCTGAACGAATAAGCAGTGTCACAAACAGCGCAAAGGAGTACTTCGCAGTGAAAGATTCATTGTCAACATGTGAGGACCTTATCACACTAGGCTGTCGCATTGTAATTCCACAGTCAATGAGGCAGGAGACGCCTACATGATGGACATCAAGGTCTGTCAAAGTGCAGGGAGCGTGCAAGAGAGACTGTGTGGTGGCCTAAGATATCGGCTGACATAAAGCGCAGTGTAGAAATATGCACTTTCTGTCAGGAGAATAAGCGGACGCAGCGCAAAGAGGCACTACAGCCCACCCCTCTGCCAGAGCGGCCATGGCAGAAGGTGGCCACGGACATCTGTGAGTATAAAGGGAAGCACTATCTTGTGACATCTGACTATTATTCACGTTACCTGGAAATCTTGCATATGCCGACAACCACAACAAACCAGGTTGTTAGGCTGCTGAAGGCAACATTTGTGAGGTTTGGCATACCAGAGCAAATAGTCAGTGATAATGGACCACAATTCAAGAGTGAAACGTGGACAGAGTTTTGCTGCCCAAATGACATTGAACACCTCACGTCCAGTCCCCACAACCCACAAGGTAACGGGCACGCAGAGCGAGCGGTTCAAGTCACGAAACGCATCCTGAAACAAGACGACCCGCTGTTGGCATTGATGTGTTACAGAGCGACACCAGCGACCTCTCCGGCGTGAGCCCGGCGGAGCTCCTCATGGGACGTAAAATCAGGACCACGCTCCCATCTCTCAAAAGGAATCTGGTCCCCAAATGGCCAGATAGAGCCCTCATCAGACACAGAGATGCGGAGGCTAAACGACAACAGGCGTTTTACTTCAATAAGAGACATGGAGTGAGGGACTTGCCACAGCTGAGGCCGGGAGACCAGGTTTTGCTGAAGTTGGATGAGGACAAAACATGGAAGGGTCCAGCTTCTGTCATCCGGGAGAGTGGCACTCAGCGCTCTTATCTGGTGACCTCGCCGAGAGGAGGTGAGGTGAGGAGGAATAGGCAACACATACAGGTTGTGCCACCTGCAACACCAGCGACAACAGAGACTATGAAGGAGACCACCGAGCCACTAGGGACAGAATCACAAGGCTCTGGACAGAGACTGAGTGAGAATGACGACCCTACAACCACAACACCTGAGGGTCTGACGGTAACTAGATCTGGGAGGGTGTCTAAACCAGTGATGAGAATGGATGTGTAACTGATTAATTAGGCTTGGGGGGAAGGAGAGACATTAAAAGGGAAAGAGCGAGAGAATGTAAAACTGTAATTGGAATGTACAAAACTGTAAATTTTGGGCTAAACAAAACGAAACAAAGAATTGTGTTGTGAAATGGAAAGGAAACCAGATATGTTGTTGCTATCGGGGAAAGAAGTTATATTGCTGAGTTTGCACAAGCTAGAGTTTGAGTTATTGTGCCTTATAGTATAAGTGCTAAGGATAACACTTTACTGTTCTGCTGATAAGTTTGATGAATGTTTGGACTGTGTTCCTGTCACCAAGAGAGATACCGATTTGAGGGGGAGATGTCAAGGTATGTGATATACAGGGATATACAAAGTGATGTCAGTATCAGCCAATCAGAAGCTACTATGTTGAGACATGCTGTGACGTAGTTCATGTGCGCCGGCTGTGTATGAGACACATGTGTTGGAGAGCCGGAGTGATTGTAACAAGCACAATAAACAGAGTTCGTTGTTATATACAAATAGTGCCGTCAGAGATTCACTCTATTTGACAAACCGGTTGGTACACTTCCAAGCAGCACATGAATGAGGCATCTTCTCCGCTCGCTCCACTTTGCCACATCCAAGATGGCGGCGACGTCGATGTACGATTCAGCGCTCAATGCGGAGTCTATGTATATATGTCTATGGTATGAAGCACCACTGTCACAAGCTTCTGCTTCACCTTGCCCTCTCTGGCTTATTAGCCAGTCACTGCTCATGCCAGAGGGATAAAAGTAGGCCATGTGCAGAAGGTGGTGCGGCAGTTCCGCACACAGCACCCGTGTACAGAAACACGTTTGCAATGCTTGCTGGGAATTGTAGTGCCGCACATGGCGGGAGTTAAAGATGCAGGCCAAAATGAATTGAAAACTCAAATGATTGCGTCAGCCAGTTCGAATTTGGCGGAGGGCCTGGTGTTTATCAAATAAATCGCCAGCCAAAATAAAATGTTTGTTAAAAGCATTACAAATGTATTTCTTGCAAGTGACAGGACCACAGTCTGCTTTGACCTGTATTGGTAGGGAGGCTGAGGAACTCTGACTCAGAGATTTTCTTGATTTTCCAAAAGCAGGATTCCCTTCACAGTGTATGTAAGAAATATTCAGCCTTTGCTCTTCTGACACTTGCAACACAGGAATTCATTAACTGTCTAAAAACCTTCCTAAAAACTGTCGGTTTGAGAACCAGTGGCTCTTGCCTTTGCCCAGGCTGCAACACGGGGCGGTACATTTAGATTTTAACTAAAATGTATTACAGAATAATATAGGAGTTACGTGTGTGAAGTGATGTGTTTTTGTTTTCCAAAACATTGAACAATGAACATGTTGATTATGATGATAATGTATTTATTAATTTATTGGCAGACTTGATAGATTCAAAAGCAATAATAGATCATACATATTCCCTAAATTGCATATACAGTATATTGCATGGACTGTCAGCTAATTGTATCACAATTATGGAACATTACAACGATCAGTTGTGCAGCACAATTTATCAACTTTGGTAAGATTTTGAATCTCACATTCAGCTGTAGTAGCACATCTTAGCACTTCACCGTCTGCAAAGAAAAAAAGATATGAACAATTCAAAACAAACAATAAAATGATAACTGGAAACTAGAATCAATTGCATGAACAGCACAATATTACATATTACTTAACAAAAATATTTAATGTTGCTATACTGTTTCCAAAATAGGTGTTTAGGTGCTTTTTGGGTGTTAATGTGTATCAACACATAGAAGCAACAGCCTATAACAGCCCAATGTTTGGATGCTGGAGAGTCTTCCCTCCACTGAAATGTGTGTGTGTGTGTGTGTGTGTGTGTGTGTGTGTGTGTGTGTGTGTGTGTGTGTGTGTGTGTGTGTGTGTGT
>JAOPJI010069903.1:0-10668 GCA_027122695.1 Merluccius productus | reverse complement strand
ATAAAACAGGAACTAGACACAGAAGGGAACAGAGAAACAACCAGAAAACCAGACAAGACAGTGACAGATCATGACAGTAACAAGCACAATTTATTAGAATAAGGCAAAGGTCTTTTCCTAATATCAATTTGTTGTCCATGGCGTCCATAAATAGTTGATTTTCAGGCCGTAGTTTCATGTTGGATTTTGAAACTAATTTCAAATCAAACTTTATAGCGCCTTTCGTACACAATTTGCAATACAAGGTGCTTTAACAATACTACAAAATACAAAATATATAACGATACAATGAGAATACAACAATAGTGAATTTCTGCATGCTTTGAAGTTGAAACTTTGAAGTCCTGCATTTACATTACATTTTACTTGACACGCAGTTACTCTTGACCTTTTGCACTACCTGCCCGAAAACACGGTTTAAGAAGGTAGATGACCGCTGAGCAATTTAGAGGGTGTTTTTTTTTTTATGTGTTCAACCAAGGAGTTGACCATAGATGCGTGCATATAGTTAGTAATGACGAGCCTATGGTCTGAATAAAGATTTGGTCAGCTAATGAAGGTGTAATGTAATAAAGGGGGTGACCCTGTAGTGGTGAACCCTGTAGTAACCCCCATGACCGCCAGATGTCGCCAGATCTCTCCGTCCTCATGTGCTGCTTCACAGACGAGCAAATGTGGGCGGGGGGTAAGGACACTACACCGTGTTTCTGCTTATTTAAAGCCAAGTAGTGGTTCACAGGTTAAGGTTAGTCACCAGTCGCGGGTTTGCATTACACTTCAGTGGACGCGATGATCGCCAACAGCACACAGCGAAACACCAGCAACGCTGAAAACTTAACCGACGTGAGTAAGAAAAACAAAACAACTAAATCAATAGAGCCATTAATGAAGCTTGGGTTTGTAGTTAATGGGTTTGTTGAGCAATGCAATTTAAGGTTATGTCAATTTAAAAAAAATAGTGCATGTAACGGTAGGCTACTTGGGGGGATGGAAAAACAACAACTTTTTATTCCAGTCGGTGCATAAAGGTGTTTGTGCGGCTTTAAGGTCTACGAGGCGCTGCGGTGGGTCCAGCTCGCCATGGCCGTCCTGAGGTGAGTCTCTCTGGCCAGTCTCCCCCTCACCCCGCTATCTGTCGCCATGTCACTGCGTGTCAGCTGAGGACCACAGATGTTGTCCCCTCTGTCTCCCCAGGTTTCAATCTGCTGTGAAGAACTCAACTGTCAAAAAGTGATCCGTGGACAATTTTAGTTTAGCTTTTTTATTTCGAACATGTGCGAGTAACACAACAAAGTAAACTGACAAACAAACAAATCCAATGAAAATAGTCAAAATAGCAATAGTCAAAACAAAATGTGAACCCACATGTCCGAAAAGGAGTAGGATATTTAAACCTACCCCTTCTCCGCTACTCTCTCAATGAATTCAGGAGAGCATCTGGTTGTGAAATGATGAAATTCTGAAATGACTTGAAGCTGTACATCACTACTGTGTTTTTCAGCATCATCGGATCAGGATCCATCGTGATGTTTGCCGCTTCGCAGAAACTGTTTCAGTCTCAGGAGGTGACTTATTCCCTTTACTGTCAAAACCTGACGTTGTGGACGGTGGTAATCACGGGCGAAGTGGGCATGCTCAATATAATGGAGTCGAAATCACCATGAAGTGAAATGAAGGTCGGGTTAAATAATAAAGTCGGGTTAAATAATAAAACGACACTAAATGTAGGCTAGGGGTTTCTACATGGGAGCAGACGTGTTAAATGAGTTCCCTCGCCTTATCTGATTGGTTGATTGGAATGCCGGGTCACGTGATCCGCGACGGGAGAGGGGGGGGGGTGGCTGATCTCTCGTCGCTCCCACGATCGTTGGGAAATCGTTAAATGTGTTTTTCAGGACAATTCAATGAAAACATTGTCATGGATTAGTTTAGGTATTGGATTAAACGATGATTCAATGAATGGGTGATCAATTAATTCAAAGTGTGTGTGTGTGTGTGTGTGTGTGTGTGTGTGTGTTCCCATTGGCCTAATCGTGGTTAGGTTGAGGTATCTCACTTGCATGATAACATGTCGGGCTTGTACATCGCAATGCAACATGGGATATTTTGTTGATGAAACTCAGCACTGTAAAATCCTAAATCAACGTCATATACCGTAATCTAATTAAAACCTTGTTCTGCCGCGTCTCTCACGCTGTGGCGGCTTCAAACACAGCAATGTCTCCCCATAATGACAAATCATTTCACATGAATTGCTAAACAATGACATGCTTCCAAAAATGAAGGCGGTCATTGCGAAGTGATGCTGGGATATACAAGCCCTGTATTTGTGTGTAACTCCAGGTGTGTGTTCTCCAGGTGCACCCCCTGCTGCTCCTCAGTGGGTCGGACCTCCTGCTGGCTCTCAGCTGGCTGGTAGGAGCCGCTCTCTTCACCCAGGACCCCGACACGCACACCACCTGCTACCACCTACACACTGTAGAACAGGTAACACACACACACACACACACACACAACCTATGCACCTATATTTGGTCATGATTAGATTTCAATGGTGTCTGGAGTGTGAATTTCCCTTTGCTTGAACACTTTAATTAAACATTGTCAGAATTCATTTTCAGATGTTAAGTGATAATGTTATCCTCTTCTGTATTTCCAGGTTGTAGTGTGAGTCATTTATTGCAACATTTAACCTGACCTATGCTACTGCCCACTGACATGGTTTTAATGCTATTGTTATCCAATGTTTGCTCTCCAAACATCTTAAAATGCACATATTTAGATCAGGGAAATAAAACATAATTCGGGGGGTGTGGCCCCCTAACCTCCCTAACGAACTCTGTTTTTGGACCTCTGTATTTCTAAAACCCTGCGTACGGCCCTGCACACACACGCTATGTATGGTGATGTTTAGAAAGTGACGCGTGTTGGGAGAGGTCATTGGTGGATCAGTAGGCTCACAAATCAGACTTTAGATTAATATCTAAAGTCTGATGGCAGACGAGCTCATATCTGGGTGAACTGGGCGTTTCACTGTATTTTGCTAAATATTTGTTTCGACCAATCATTTTGCTGGAGGCAGGGATCTGTAAGCGTGTAACTGGTGAACACAAACTCGACCAGCAGCAGTAAACTGTCAAAATGTGTCTGTAAAGGTTTCAAATCAACACGGCGTAGACTGGCCACTGTACAAATACATTTATTTAAATCCCCTTCTGAAAGCTTCATCCACTCCAGGAATCAAGGTGTAACTCTGCCCTTGCATCTCGTTTCCAGCCCAGGATCTGTGTCTCCCCCCCAGAAGTTGCTATAACGTAGTTATATAACTACTGGACAGAGATCACTGGATAAAGGGGTCAGAACCGGCCAAACTGGGCCAGGGCAGGAAAACAATTCAAACACATTGTCCTCTGACCCCAGCACAACTCTGACCTAGTTTCATTGTTCTTGTGTATGGACTAAATCCAAGTTTCAAGTTCTTGTGGCTGAGATGTTGTGGTTTGAGTTTCTATGGAAACGTAACATGAAAACAGTTTTTCTGTGTGTTTTCTTCCTGTGCTTCCAACAGTTCCTCTACATGACGTCATTTTTCTATACGCTGTACTACGTGTGGAGTCTGTACTCTGGCCTCAGGAGCAGGTTGTACTGCAGCATCAATGGATTAATGACGGAGGTGAACCTCCTCACATCCTACCACCTTACATCTCACCGTCTCACATCCTACCATCTCACACCCTGCTACCTCACCTCTTATCACTTCACATCCCACCACCTCACACCCTACTGTGTCCATGTCACCAACCTTGACCCAGAAATGAGAAAGACCACATGATCATGTGTTAGCTAATTTCCCTACTCACATTTAGCACCCAAAACTGAAATTAATATATTGTGTGTTATGTGTTCATCCTGTTGCTTCCAGGAGGCCAGCAAGGTGGTGTCACCCAGAATCATCGCTGTGGTTGCAGGGTCAGTATCTTGTATACATGGAAGTATTGTGTATACCCTGTCCATGAAGTGTCTTCTGTACCTTTTACAAGGAATATCTCACATACCCTGTACTACTCTCTCTGCTTGCAGGGTCCTCCCGTTGTTGCTCATGTCCCCAGTGTTGATCCAGGGAAACCTTGGCCGCTGCTACGCTAACTTTAGCCAACCCTACAGGTTAGCCCCTAATACACACACTTGGTGTGTCTCAACTCAGATACTTCCGATGGTCCACTTCCATGTAGTACACTGTGTACTTACTTGCGTAGTGTGTACACTTCGACATGGTAGTGTTGTCTCAAATCGAACACGGTCATTGTGCACTTACCGGAAATGACGATTTGCGACCGCTTCTTCTTCAACCGTCATTTTCACAAATGTTGGTGGTTTCTCCCCATCCACGTCGTAGCCAAGATGGCGACCATTGAGGGTGAGAAGTGTCCAGTGTTCCACACTCAGCTTTTTGACCATTGAGTGCATCATCCGGGTACTCGTAGTGCACTGCATTTTGGCACGACGCACGCGGCACACGCATGCTGGTTACCCTTCTTGACCTCAGTTCCACTAATGAATGCTAACAGTCCCTGTGTGCTGATGGTGATGATGCTATGTATGGTTACTTTTTAATACCTAGTGTTGTATATGTGTAACCTTGTTAATGTTCATATATTTCCAAACCTATAAATAGATTAAAAGAAAAACCTCAAAACTACTGCTAGAGACTAAACCAGAAAACCTCATTGGACCAAAACTTCACTAAAAGGTGAAGTTGTGACAAAAGTGATTCCTGTGGTGACGTCAGAGGAAATAAAAAAGCAGAAAAAGCAGTGCAGAACTGGCCCTTTGCTAGAGATCAAGCGGTTTTTGGTCTTTTTCAATGAGGAAGTTTCGGGTTTTTAACAGCAGATGGAAAGACACGGGTGGTTTCCAGACTCTTGAAAGAAACTCCCCCGAGTGTCCTGAAAGTGTTTTGACCCTCCCTGGCTTTTGTCAGATAATGTCATTAACCCCAAGATTGTGAACCACTTCTGGGTTAGGGGCATCTCGCTCAGGGATGCCTACAGGTTAGGCTGCCAACACTGGGCATTGAGCCCAGAACCTAGCGAACACCCGAGAGACTACCGTGCCCTCTACTCGGCAGGTGTCTCCTGATGCAGACGGGGGCGCTGTACCCCCGTCCGGAGCACGGTGGGGAGCGGAGAGACTGCCAGCTGCTCCATGCCTACCGCGACACCATCTTCCTCCTCACCTTCCTCTTCACCCTCACCGGCATCATGGTGCGTTGCCACGACGACCCACACACTAACCCCAAATGACATTGGAGGGTTTCTCAAGTTAATCGCGTTCGCCCGAACCGCAACCTTAATGTACTAACAGAGTTGACTTGATATTAACTTCATACAGTGTAAACGCCCCCGCAGGATTAGCATCCACCCTGAACCACAACATCTCTGGTTGTGGAAGTAAAAGTAGTTTTGGTGATATCGTTGTGGTTTTCAACAGTTCCTTTTTAAAGGGTCCCCCCCCCCATTGTAGCCACATTGGGTTTCATAGGAGCAGGTGTAAACTTCACGTATTTTACAGGGAATTTCCGCTGTTGAACAACTTCTTATATTTTAGTAAAAAATAACAGAAAAGTTCACCAACACTTTGAGACCCAAACGGAACCGATTTCAACTGAACAGTTTTGGGGTTTATTTACCCTCTAAAAGGAAACTTTAAAAAGGAACTTAATTATTTGTTTCTTGAATGTATTCCTGCTTTGGATTGCTGTAAAATAGATAATATTAATATACATACTAATAGTATACTAATACTAAGTAAATCTTATGTATTTTGATGTAGTAATGTTCAGGATTACCAGAGAATAGAACCTCTAACCTGGGCTAATGATTTATTGCAGACTTTTATTGGTAGTTTGATTTCATAATTATAATAATTTCAATCATTATTGATTTCATCTCCTGGCCGGCATCAGGTGCTCATGGGGCAAGCGCGCCGCATTCAAAGGCGGGTCGTGACCTCTGGTGGTTTCCTAGGTGACAGGCAGTGGGCCACCTTGAGGGTGGTGGACCGACGGATGCTGCTCTACCCCTCGGTGTTCATCTTCTGCTGGGCTCCCGGTACTGGACTGCTAACCCTAACCTTAGATCATCTAGGCACTACTAACCCTTCAGCATCTAGTCACTTAGCTAAAGAGACTTAAGGTCCTGGCATACTGTAAACAAAATTGAAATCGGCAGGTTTGCAAAGGCTGTCGAACTGCTGCAGAACGGTGATTTTGACAGGCTACAATATACTGCAACTGTGACATGTGGGCTGTTTGTTTCATTGACACGAGTCACAGTGAGGCACAATCATTCACGTGGTATTGTTGACCAGCTGCAGGCAGTGGTGCGTGTGGGAAAAGTTTGACTTGGTTTGGTTTTGGTTGCCATATGCCGTTTTGTCTGTAGTACTGTCTGTACTAACACAGCAATTTATGTAGACCGGGGCCTTTGGAGTGAATACAGAACCAAAATGTTAATAGAGTTGACCGACACCAAATTCACAAACAATCACAAACAGAATAGTGGATGAGGTGTAATATCCCTCACATTCACTATGTAACACACTTTGTGTGTCTTCAAAAGCGCTATATAAATGCTATGAAATATTATTATTATAATTGTTTGGTTAACCCCTGTCCTGCCCTTTCCCAAAGGTCAGTCCTAAACTGAAAAACTAAAACGACACAGATTCTCATCTTGTTGAACAGGAACGTATGGACTTGTTTCACGACAATGGTTTGAATATTTGAATGTGTGTGTGGTCCTCAGCTCTGTGTGTGGCGGTTCTGAATTGGCTGCACCCCACAGCATTGCAGGGCATGGTGGGGGTCGTGTTCTACATCACCCAGGTATTCAATATCATCAGACATGGATTATACACACACACACACACACACACACACACACACACACACACACACACACACACACACACACACACACACACACACTATATACAATATTTCTTGATGATTTACCCAGTGGACCGAACCAACTGGTAGGTGGATCTATCTATCATACATCTGGGTGGACACTCCCATGTGTGATGTCACGCTATAGGATAATTAACATCACACCTGGTGGTTAAGTAGTGTCCCTTTAACCTCAAAGTAAACACATTAAAAACAGCATTTGGAGGGTGTTTTTCCCCCGTCCCTCAGTGTTTGCACATCTCTCTCGCCTCCCCAGGCCTTCACATCCGGGTCGCAGGGCTTCCTCAACAGTCTGGCGTATGGCTGGACGCACTCGCGTTTCCGTGACGCCCGGCGGAGCAGGACAGTGCTTCGGGACGCCCACACTCAGACACCGCTCCTCCGCTCCCAGAGACAAGGCTACCGCACCCTGGGGGACGAGAGGGCCGGACCTCACAATGCACCCGGAACCTCCTGCTCACACACATGAGAGGACCGGGACCCACAAAGCACCTGGGACCCCGCTGCTCACAAACATTCAAGTGGATTTTCTTCTTCTTCTCTGGTGCTCGGTGTGAGATACCTGACCGACTGTCGGGGGAATTACAACAGGAGCGGCAGCGAGGAAAGTAGGATTTGAAAACCAAACAATCCAATGGCTTTCACTTTTACTCGCTGTTCTGTTTGTTTAAAATGTAAATATGGTGGTTATAAGCTGCGCGCTAGGATGTGTCCAGGTTTCCCTGGTCCTTTGTCGTTTTCCCACAGTAACGTTTGTGGCGAGGCTCCAAAGCAGCGGGACTCCGGGGGCCCGTGAAATTGACCAATCGCATGGAAACACAAAGACAACCTGTCATCCCTGCGCCCAGCAAGGTCATGTGACCTTTAGCACCACAGGGAACATAACCACACACACACACACATAGACACACATCCCATAGGCACACACACACTCTACTGATGTTTACATCCAATCATTTTTGGAAAATAATAATAGTGCTGTGAATGTTGCTGAAAGAAATTAGCTCAACTAACGTTGGTTGTCATTGATAGGTGAGATTGTCAAGAAACATAATCTGAATTAATTCTCTGAATTCTGATTGAACCCATGAACCAAGCATCCCGTACCCTACAACACAAACACCGCACTCACCGAGTTACGCAACACAGCGGGAGCACACCGTCGGACATCACAGACAGAATGAAAGGACTGGTGTGATGACATCATCGGCCAAGGTCACCTCAGCCTGTGCGTGTGTTAGCACACGAAATGGCCAGGCCAGGCCTTGCGTTGCCATGGAGATGGCAATTTGTAATTGTAGGAACTTTTCAGCACAATGATTTAGCATTACAGCAGTGTGACAGAGAAACTGTTACTGTTAATTCTCACACTGTATCATGGATCAGCGCTGATCATTTACATCTAAGAGCAAATATAAACTACTGATAAGAACTATTTAATGTAATGGAATATTTATAAGAGACGTAGATTACAAGAGACCTGGTCAACCTTGGGTTTTTCTCTGAAGCTGCCACGAGATGGCGGAAAAACAAGACAAACACAATTCATGTATTATTTATTTATTTGTCCTTATGTGATATCTGATGGACTCTGGTTGTGTGAAATCATGAATATGTTTGATCTCCTCGTGAAAACGTTTGAACTCAACCCTGATAGGATGTGGCCCGGGGTGTTTTACGGGACTTCATCATCCGACCGGACGCGTAGTGACAGTTATTGAAGACTGTCGTCGGAGCCTCCATCTGCCACAAAATCAGAAACCGTCTTCTTCCCGTTTACACTTTTTGTTTTAATAGTCTACAAATCAAACATTTTATATTTGTATTAGGCTATTATGTGTAAGTTAAGGCCTAGTAAAGAGTTGCACATGTGACCTTCACCGATGCATTTAACCCTGAATAAAAAGCTGGTTGTTGCTAACCTTCCAGTCACCTTGACCCGTCATCCAACATCACCCTGAAGAGCGGACATTATGACAAAGATTCAGGGCAGCGTCACACTTGGCAATAACGCTCTTATCCAAAAGCCACTTTAGGTCTGCATCAAGCCCACTCGCCTGGCTATAGGCAAACATTTCCTAGTGGCCTGGCTATGATGGTTCATAGCCATTAGGTTTGTCATCCTAGTTTCATAAACATAGCCTATGCTGTTATTACTATTCAGTATAAGATAATCATCCCCCAGTCCATATGATGACGAGTTATTCCCTTTGTCCACATTTTGTAACGGTAAATAAACCCAAGATTTTGGCCATGTCACCCAACCCTCACCTGAATTATGTTTTGAAAGGGTCTTGACTTGAAGTTTTGTATGTAAAGTCATGGTGACAACGCATCAGTTGGACAGTTCGTAATAATCAGATACATGTATGATGGTACATGATCATAACAGTTACTAACGTCAGGTAGAGATACTGGTACAAACCAGTTTATTGGAGAGTTGGCCAAATGTTATATCCGCACGCTGATTTATCCTGTGTGCCTCGATTATTCCAATGCACCGCAGGAATGCAGCCTCATCAAACCCCAGAGTCTCATCAGTCTGACCTGGGCCAGGTGAGGCTGCTTAAACCAGCCATCAACCACACACACACCACATACCCCCAACGTGAAATTGAGGCTGGAGTAGCCTGGCATGGGTTAGGCCAGAAAGATTAGCATATGGTACTGGTGTGTGTGTGTGATCCATCCAAAATGACATGTCACACTAGTGCTGGGTCTCAATGTGCATACTTCCATACATAAGCGGTGCATACTGAGTGGCGAGAGGGGAGGGACCATCAACATTTGTGAAAATGGTGGTCGAATTAAAAAAACATTGTTTGGAGATTATTTTTTAATAAACTCAAGTAAGCAAACAAGAAGGTAGGCGACATGGTATACACAGTGTACTACATGGAAGTGTAGTAACGGATGTATCTGAATTGAGACATCATAGGTGGCAGAAAATGTTGTTGTTTTTTTATGCGGCATTAGCAGAACCTGTTTTTTGCTTAAAATAACATGTGTAAGACGTGTGAACACAATTGTACCCAAAAAAAGGAAGTCATGGATACAGTGTGAAGATGGTTCACTGATTCATCATCCGCGCCGCGGCCTGGTGACAGTTATCGAAGAGGAGATGGTAGTCGTTGCCCCCAGTCTTGACAAAATCACCGACTGTCTTGGTCCCCTTGAAGTCGTGCGTTTCGAACACCTAGACAAAATGCCTTTACAGACACTTTTCTGGCCGAGTTTGTTTTTCGCCAATTACGGGCTTAATTGCCTCCTCGCAAAATGATTGGTCGAAACCAATATGACCCGAAAGAAAGTGAAACGTCCCGTTCACCCAAGATTAAGCTCCTCTGCCATCAGACTTTAGACACAAAATAAAGTTATTGAATGAAGTCTGATTTGTGAAACTATTATGCTACTAACCTCCCAGTAGGGGCCCATGTGTCGAGCGGCCACCACCACGGTCTGAGAACCGCTCCCGAAATGTTTTCCCTTATGGACCAACCATTCTGTCCCATCAGCCAAATTCACCCTGAGGGGGGAAACACACATACATTTTGGAATCCACTATAGGGCAGTATGTCATGGGTCTGTAGGCCTAAAAAATCAAACTCCAGCCTAAACGATGAGATGTGGGGGGGGGGGGGGGGGGGGGGGGGGGGGGGGGGGGGGGGGGGGGGGGGGGGGGGGGGGGGGGGGGGGGG
>JAOPJI010069900.1:0-42390 GCA_027122695.1 Merluccius productus | reverse complement strand
TTCTATATTTAAACTGTTTTTAATGAATTGTTCGTTGTGTATTATAAGTTTTGAATATATTTAAGCGCTATTGAATAGGTTTCTGTTTTCATTTTTTAAATCAACCAACTAATTGAAAAATTATTTTGATTGTAACTAGGCAACGCCAGTGATTTCGCGCTAGTTTTGAATATTTATTTTAGAACTTTTGTTGTTCAAACCAGTGAAGCGCTTCATGAGTTAATTGTAGGCACTCTCTAACCAATTATATCAAGTTAAATGTCGCACGCGCGTTCGAAGCTATCACAGTAATTGAGGGCTTTCTTTAAAAAAAAGCTGAGTTTTCGTTAGGTTAGCTGGTTGATTTCACGCACCACTTTACCCCTATTTTACTACACCTATTTAGAATTGCAAAATCACTATATCTACTTATCTTTCGTTTAAATACGTAAATGAATTGATTGCTTGTACACTGTAACAAATTATTTATCGGTAACTTACGTTAATGCACCAATTGCCTATGGAACTGAGCTATTAAGATCGTATTGAACTACTAGTAGGTAAGAAATGCTTTTAAGCGAAACTCCATAATAACGGAAAGAGTATCACTGAGAGAATCAACAAAATAAATGAACATAAGAGTTGATGCGTTGCGTTTAGTTAAACCTTGAATACAATGACGATGACAAAACAAACAACACTACAATTTGCAATAAAAAAGTACATAAACTTGCGACCTGGTGACATCGTTGAATGTGACTTTGGAGACAATGTGATCGTTCACCAAATACCAACTGTCGTGATCATCACGGATGGTTTTGATATAGGCGACATAGTGACCACTGTGCACATCCCCAAGATGCTCAATGACGCCAACCAACTCATAATTTGGAGAATCCTATACCAAATTAAAGTTACATCAACGCATTAAAGTAATGAATGAGAGAATTAGTTAAATACACCGGATGAAGAGTAGGTGGACAAATTCAGAATAGGATCAACATGAATAGACGTAGTAATTTTTTTATTTTTCCCATTGATGCCACTTCCACAAAAACCCCAGAAGCGCTTACAATGTATGATGAGAACATCGGGGAAGTCTTCGATAGTATGATACACGCAAGCCTTAGTCAGTTTTTTTGTTCCATTGTTATGCTTGGAACAATGTTCACAGTGGAAGAGATTGTCGCCATCCATTTGTTGTTCTGAGAAAAACTTTGCAATAGCGCTATTGAGCGTAATTTCACATGGCTGCTTCTACCACTGATTAAATTCAATCAATACAGCTGGACAAGAATACGTCATTATTAGTTTTGCTTTTGGTGGAGTTGAAATTGGTCGATTGAGATAAAAATCTAAAGTGCCTAAGCTTATGCAAACGCGACGTTTTAGTTGGACAGATGGCATTCCCATTGTCTAACTTATTGACAGAATTAACCGAAAACCCGTTTTCAGGTTTGGGCTCAACTAACGGCAATGACGCGCGGTGTTTGTCTTTGCGCGATGAGATTGCTGGATCTAGAGTTAAAGATTTTCCAATTGGAAATTTCACACATTTACTACTGTTGGGAGTTTTTGAGTTGGACGCCGCACTCTAAACATTAAA
Organism: Merluccius productus; assembly: GCA_027122695.1. Lineage (NCBI taxonomy): Eukaryota > Metazoa > Chordata > Actinopteri > Gadiformes > Merlucciidae > Merluccius > Merluccius productus. The sequence goes on along the minus strand of JAOPJI010069900.1, from coordinate 40,805 downwards.
TTCGAAATAAATACACCAGAATAATGACCTTCATAGCAGGAGTGGAATGCTTAAATATGCTACCAAAGTCTTTATTCGATTGCAGAATTCCGTTAGAATCGAGCGACGCACATTTATTTATCACGGTTTTTATGGTGGACGATACATTGGTAGAGACTCCATTATCCATTTGATCAATGCTGAGTTGAGAGGTATTCGAATCAGCACAACTACTGAGGGCTGTAGTTGATCTAATGAATTAAAAATCAGGTGAGTCTTAACATCTCAAAACGAATGATAATAATTGCTAATTGTTAAAACCATATACAGTAATTAGATTAGGCAAATCAATCGAAAAGTATACTCGTTTATGATGTCATCATTCGACTGGTGGTGGACTTGTGGGTCATTTTCAACAATATTATCAAGTTGGTCTGGTATAGTGATTACCTTAAAGTACGTCACCTAAAGTTATCGAGGGAAATTACTCCAATTTTGCTGCTAGTGGCACATGACATAGGTTTTGTTATCGCAGAACCAGATTTGGGATCGTTAGTGCTTTAAACTGTTAATTGACACACACACACACCAACAAAAATACTAAGAAGTCGTTAGAGCTAAAGGTTTGATGATGTTGTCATATGAAGAGCTATATTTGTCGCAGTAGATGGAATGCTTCTATATTACGTACATTCGTCAGGTTATTTATTTAAATAAGAACATAAGAGATACTTCGTTCGGAACACTCACAGAAATATCTATAAAACTATGCTTGGTGATACTTTTCTAAGTGAGATATTAAGAATTGTTATTAGGGGCAGCATACCGAATTACACTCCAAACATGTGACGTTAGTGGCCATTCGCCCCGTGAAACACTGATTGAGCGTTGGTTGAACAAGTTTGTAGTGACGAACAACTACAGAACTGGGTTTGTAGGTCAGGATTTTTCTTAGTAAGGAGCGATCGACCAGTTGGGCGGGGTTTTTATTCAAATTGAAGTTTCCAAGCGCTGTCACTAGTGTTTCAATAGGCTCTTTCTCACCAGCGTCAGCTATTTAAATGCATGCAAAATAAACGTATATACATATAAATTAACTTTTAATACATTCATCGCCAGATGTATTTTCATTGCAAACATCAGATGAGCAGTCGCTGGCTGGCAACTTTTCCATGTTTCCCAAGTCCAACATGAAGCTTGCCAGTATTTCAACCAGGCGCTGTTCCTCCCTGCAAAGTTGGTCTATCAATGACAACGTGAATTCGTGAGCGTCGTGTTCGGAGTACGCATAAAACAAGGCCATTCTAAAGCGTTTATATACCAAATGAATGGATTCCGTTGGAATACTTTTTCCAAATGACATTGATCAAATTCTCAGGTTTGACAAAGTTTCTGAGGATTTTATCGTGACAATAAGATGGACTTGGTTTGAGACTGTCGAAAAGTTGAGCCAACGCAAAAGAAACGTCGCCCGGAAGACCGAACCGGTTTTTAATTATTAGTGGTGGGCTTTGAATGCTATTGTCATTAACTGGTTTGGGAACCAGTTCGTAGTCGGTGGTGGAGTATCTCAGCTTGTCGATCAATGATAAGAATGTGAAGCAGTTGGCCAAGCACTACACAAGTTAATTTTTCATTGTACACGCGACCATGTAAAATAATTGTTCAAATTGATTACTTGCAGCGTGGAATTTATATAACAAGTTTTCCCCAAGTTATACAGCCCCTATAATGTACGAACGTTCAAAACTTTAAATTGACAAAATTAGTTAAACCATAAAGTGTATACGGTTTGTTTTCAAAATTTACACAAAAATATGACGGAAGTAATTACTACTGGCGGCGTTGGAGAGATACGAATCAATGCAACGTTAGTATCACTTGACGTTACTGTCGAGTGCCGACAACTGTCAAACACATAGCTTACAGTGATCGATGAATAATGTAAGGTATCGCAATAGCAGCAGTAAATTTCATTGATACACATGTCTACGAAACACTGATGTGTTCCGGTTTGTAGCGAGTGCTCTCCATAGTCCTCTCTGCACAACACTTGATCACATTCCAAACAATACATGCTATCAGTAATCTACAAATTCTTCGTTAGTGCGACATCACACTGAACTACAATTACTATGGTGTCTTTGGTGCACTTAAAGCACTTGACAATGGCATCGCAACTGGCTTCGACGTAAAACTTTTTACCAGGCAAGTGAGTGTAATTGCTCAAAGGACATTTTTTTGGAAGCTCCGATCCTTGAAGTATGTGTTAGTTTTATCACTCATTTGAATTTACCACGGAACAATTCCTCGGCACATTCCAAAACGACATTTTGATTGGACGACGTTGAGGATTTCTGTTTAACTGACGCTCTTTTATTTTTTCGTACGAGGTCCTTCTCTTTCACGTGTTTTTTTGGCATTCTCGCTGGCTATTCTACCTCGAGTTTAAGTCAAACTGACGCTTGTGATAATTCTTTATACTATATAGACTAAGACAGATATCAACAGGTAACGCTGAACACGCACAAATCCTAATCCTTTTAATAATCGCCCTATGTGAGTGTTACCTTCCTTTGAATTGCACTTTTGTGATATCCATTTCATACAAAACACTCAAATTACCTTTGATATGTAACGTGTGCGTGATTTCTGCGCACATTTGTCCTATCTACAGGTTAATGATAGACGCTTAGTATCTCATTTAGTCTAGCAGACACAAGCACCTTCGTGGCTACTTGACAATATGATATTAATAGCATTCCGGATTAATGTCATGTGATTAAATAAAACTATATTGTTGCGTCAAAAATTTATTATTTGCCCAATTGAGTGCATTTAAATGCTACCTTTGTATTGTAGTAACGCGTAAAAATTGTTGTCTCAAAATCATACTAAAAGCTGTTGTGGAATCAATGCCCATTTTTATAAAGTAGGAGCGTGAACACATTGTTGTTTGAGAGTCATAAATTATATATTTGGGGATTTAACACTTTGGCGAGTCGCACACATATATAAAACCTTTGTGACTATTTGAATGTCATTGACTTAATTAGTTCAATTAACTAAACAATTTGAACTAATAGCTGCGATATTAAAGTTGCGCAGGTTTTTTGAAAATATCTACTCAAGCTAAATGAATTTTATATTATTCATGTTATGGTAATCACTAAACGTTTAAGAGCAATTGATTATCTATCTTGCCATAAAGTAACTTACAATAGAGTGCTCTCGATATTGTCTGGTTCAATATACAATGGTTTACAGAGTGTCACCACTTTGGAACAACTATTATCAAATAATTGCCTTGAAATATTTATTAATGGTAATTTATACTTGAAATAGTAGGAAAACTATTATAATTTATTTTTTAAGCATAATCAGATTTTATACAGTTTTAATCAGCCATGTGAATGAAAGTAAAATATAAATTGGCCCATACGAATATAAAAAACCTGATCTGCGAAAAACCCCGGATTTTCCTACTATCTCATCATCCAGCGCTAGTATAATAAACTGAAAAAACTCTAGGCTATACCTAAAAAGTATCCGCATATTTTAGCGCAATATTGTAACTTTATAAAAATAATATAAAGTTTGGGAGCGCATGTATTAAACTGCGGTTGGTGCTGTCGGCGGATTACACCCTGTCAGAGAAGTACGAACAGAGAATTAAAATAAAGTTTTGCGTTGAACTCATTAAAATAAGTAGTGGAACCTATAGAATGATACTACAAGCTTATCCTGAGGACAATCAAATAGCCGTAACTTAAAGTAATTGAGGTAAACATTTTGTTGACTCTGGTCGAAAGAAAGCTTTTGGAGAAATCTCTGAAGAATGTAACATTTCTTTTGGATCATGCCGATCCATTTTAACGAATGATCTTGGTATGAAAACAGTTACGGCCAAATTTGTGCATAGAATCTTGTCGATGGAATAAACGGAATTACGATGTCAAATGTCATACGATCTTTTACAGTGCTCTATGGGTGATAAGAGTCGTATAAATACTACTAGCGCGAAATCACTGGCGTTGCCCAGTTACAATTAAATTAATTTTTCAATTAGTCGGTTGATTTTAAAAATAAAAACAGAAACTTATTCAATAGCGCTTAAATATATTCAAAACGTTTCAAAACTTCAGCTATTAAAACATATAATACTCAACAAACAATTCATTAAAAACAGTTTAAATATAGAAATTAAGTTAAAACACATAATTTAGTTGGAAAATAATAGAATTTTGGGGAAGAATCATATGAAAAATAAGGTTAATCTCCAATTTAATCCTAATCCCGATTTTAAATGCTTCATATCTCTAAAACTATAGGTGCTGTAAAATTTCTAAGTAGCACATTAAGTACGTTGTTAAGAGTTCTTTATATATAATTTACACACTAAAAACGCTAAAATAATTAGAACAGTGTTTGCACATGCGTACTGGTGTGTGCAGACACACGGACATTCCTCTTTTATGTATACAGTAGATAAATAGTAAATTTTTTTATCTACTGTATAACTGATCGCGAATAACATTCGTTAGAGGTAAAATCACTATTACTTAATCATGTTATGATTAAATCAGCGCGCATAAAGTGTATGCGCCTCTGTAGCATGCAATTATGAATTCAAATATAAGAAACATAAAACTATGTATTTCGCGTTTACTTTTCTATTTATATTGCATTAGAATTATATAATTAAAACATACTAGTGGATAGCTTATTAGCGAAATGCGCACGTTGTTATTAAATTGGCATAATGTGGAAAACAGTTTTCCATGGATTAACTGATTTTTCTCGCACCCTTAATCGGGTAAAGCTGATGTAAGCTGTTGAGAGCTAGAAAATCTATATGGGCATTTGCACTGATGTTAGATACTATGAAATTGTGACAATTTTCCGATCACGCTGTAACGAACCACGTAGTAATACCGAGTTATTGCTGAAACCAATTTTAGCGGCAAATTTTACGGTTGTGAAACATGAAACAATCTTTATATTTTTGCAATCTTTGTTTTTAAAGTAATGTATACAACTATATTGATAGAAATAAATTGAAGGTTGCAGGTTAAACACAATTCGATTGACGAAAGCGTTTATTTTTGGTGTAACGGGCATTAACATCGATTTCAGCGTGATTGCACGATTCGTAATCTAGCTTACTTATAACTAGAGCGTGTAATTTTCGACGTTTATTTTCATAAAAATCGTCGGTTGAAATCGACGGATTTCACTCAAAAGGGATTAGTGTTGTTCTTTTGGGGGTCAATTGATATGCGCGCACCGTTTGTTTTTTTAACTTAATTGATTACCCCTTAATTCTTACAATTAACCAATTTATAAATAAGTAAATGATCTAAATTTGTTATTTAACTTAGAATTTATTTGAAGGAAATCACATTGTGATTGATTAGATATTAAAAAGGGTTGTTATTATTATAACAAAAATTAATAACATTTTTATAAAATAATTGCATTATATAAATAAAGGAAGTGCTTTTTGGAATCTGAATGTTCTTGACTTCGGTTTTGCTTAGCTTGTAGGTTAATTTGACCGTATTTGCATACCAATACATCATCAATTATTTCGATAAAATACCATTCTTCAAAAAAACTAAACAATTGTCATCTTTTCTGCCCATATTTTTAATATCGTGAAATACGAAGAGACTTGAATAAAATAAACGTCAAAGTTTTTGAAAAAATCGACGATTAAATTCGACGAAAATCGCTTTTGATGAAAAATTACACGCTCTACTTATAAGTGAGTTATAATAAATGGTAACAACCAGATTCAACAATTTTTTAATGCAAAATAACGCGCTATAATAAGCACAAATTTCAAAGCTAATATGCATAACATAACTAGAAATGAAGTGCAAAGTGTGTAGGGTTGAAATTTTCTTGCCTGGGACGTTCAAGTTTTAGCACCGTGTAGCATTGAGTAGCATTATAATAATGGAATAATTTAGAGTGCGCTAATATTTGTCTTCTTAAGGAAGAATAATAAACATTTTGACCTAAATTTATCGTATTCTTATGAGTAATATAAAAACTATAATACCGCAGCAATCTACACAATCAATTGTACACTTGAGCAAAGGTTTGAAGTTGTCGACCGTATAAGTTAAATAACTTGCACGTTTTGAAAAACATGTCGTTATTGATCGCCTAGAATTCAACAACACATTTTGCTTACGTAAACCAGTTCCAATGAACTCACATAATCAAAGGAGATGGGTTAACTGTTCATCAAGTGAAAGATGTTAATCATCCTCAACGCTCATATTTTAATTTTAAAAATCCATTTTTACAGATAAAACATAAACGACTGCATAAAGTCATGTTCCTTTAGGTTTGCTCGACGATTTAACTAACTCAATAAACACACAAAGTTGTTCTGTATCAGCTTACTGTCGATTAAATGCTTAAACCTCCATACTAAAAGGTCAACATCCAGAAGGAGTAAGGCATACTATTTAATGAATACGCAAACACAAAACTGCACCTGTCTAACCACAACATATTTGTCTATATATGGAGAGAAAGATGGTTATCTAAAGCGCCTTAAAACCACAGTGTTGTTGCGTTTCCAGCAGTGGTTGCGACTTCCACCAATAGTTTGATTGAAACGATGACCTTTGCCAATGCCTCTTGACTTTTTGGTGGCACTGGTGAGACCTCTCATTTCTCTGTGTTTATGGACAGGATTGCAGATCCAGTTGTTGTGAGGATCGTTTCTGATGGCTTTGTGTGCGGGATCAACCATGATAACTTCAAAGTATTTGTAGCAGGAATCTTGTCCAACCCAGTAGCTGTTGAGAACACGGAGACCTCCGAGGGCTCTACCAACACGGTCCTACACAAACACAGCAAAGATCAGAGTACGTTTACAACGTTGATATATTGCGTCCACACAAACCCACATACCTCGGCAATAGCTTGCAAACTTCTGGTATTCTTCAGTTGGTTGACACCGTGAGTGATTGGTTTGCCGTATGTGATACCTTTGGACACGGGTCTCTTTCTGCCTCCGCGTCTAACTCTAGCTCTATAGATACAGAAACCTTGTTTGTGACGGTAACCGAGACGTCTAGCCCGATCAACTCTGCCAGGGGTGGTGGCACGGTGGATGGTGGGCAATTGTCTGAGTTTCCAGCATCGCATGCGGTGAAGGAAACTCATCACGTCGCTCTGCTTCTTCTTGCACAGTTCTTCAATGTACTTGTAGGCACCCATAACGTCCAGTCGCTGCGCAGTCACGACCACGCTACGAACCCATGCAACGTTGAAGTATCGGCCGTCATGGATTTAGGTTATTATTCAGTTCGGTTAGTCGCCATTAGTTGGCTGATTTTAAGTTGTTGCGTGTAAAAGGTTTCTATTGGTTTTTCCTACTAAAATTCAGCTGCGAAAAAACCTTAGGTTTTGCGATGTTGGCCGATCCCTTGCGATCTATTTAGAGGAAATTTTGCATTGTGTTGGCTTTAGTGTAAGTCATTTATTGTGAGTTAACTGTTGTTGTCTTACTATTTTCTCGCATAACTCATTCTCCAATAAAGCAATCATATGAATATTGATGCGTGCGCGTTGTATATATGCAGAATTAGACTTTGAAACAGTACTCTGGTCAAGTTATCCCAGGGTAGTCACGCACTCAGGCGGTTTCACTGGACTCCACGTGCATACAAAATCGTTATATAGTTATGTGTTGTTAGAAATGCGCATGCGTTGGGGTTATTTGAAGTCTGTACGAGTTTTGCAAAAATACTGCTATTGGTGATTCGTTTGAAGATTTCTTTTATTATTTTTGATTTATCAAAAGCCTATCCGTACATCTTGAAAACCGCATAATTCCCAAGTTGCATCAGATAACAGCTGCAATATGCATCGACTATCAACCCAATTAATTTCAACATAGCTAAACCATTTTAATTTCCTTGCTTGGTATGTGTGTTCGTGATAATGGACAGTCGATGGGCGTTCTTTTTGCCTAATGTGCGATGCGACATTTTCTCCGGAACAATAAACTTTAAGACTTAAAGTTTAAGTTCTGACAAGTTTCATTTTCCCTAGTGATTTTTGTATGCATCGCGCACTATAATGTATAATATCGAACCACCTATTTGTCCCCACTTTACCTCGAATGATGCATATGGCACCGTTTGATTAGTTCGTATAAATCAGTATCTTACGCTTTATTTAAATTGCTTGGTTTCATAATAAAGGTGTGACAAATTTGCAAGTGATGTATAACTAAATTTCGATTATATTTATTAAAAGAAAAACAATTGTATTGTTGAATGCGCATGTGCGAGCGTTACATTAATTTTAGGCAATATACAGAATTATAGAACGTACATACGTTAAAATACAACAAAGATGACTACAATTGTTACTTAAGTAGTTATTTAGTTGTGGAAATTTTTATAGCTTTAAACAATTAACTTTGACTGAAAAAACTACAAAAATGTTGTCCCACTCCAAATTTTTACCTGAATTAAGACGAAAGCTACGCGTCTATGTTATGAAAACAATGTTAAATATGTTGTTTATTCAAAACACCTTCCTTATGATTTCAAGTAGTTAACAGTACTGTATAAAATTATTATTCAACAACGAGGAAGTGTAGCTAAGTTTGCATAACAACTATTTGTTATCGTTTGGACACTAATCCTTTTTCATTATTGAAGTGTAAATTATGGGGGCAAATATAATAAATAATAATAAAACGATAAAAGTGTAAATTTTATCATTATGTAACACTGTATTTTATTTATTGCAGTTAGAAGAAACTAAGTATATTGTATTATTCACCATATTTCAGAGAATATGAACTAAGTTTGTCTCATTTCAAGCGATAAATTAATATATAATGTGAATAATTTTTGTTCGCATTCAGTTTTAATTTTGGCCATTTTTTAATGTCAACTAGGTTATCGTTGACTTTATCACACGTTGAAACAGTTATCTTTGCGGTAATATACTTGAATGGAACTTTGTATTCGCTACCAAATCCGTTCCTTGTTCTGTCCTTTTTATGTTACTGAAAAACTCCTTGGTTTTAGTACTAACCATTTACTTTTAAACATTTTTAGGTTGACCTACAAGTTACAATGTGATACTCTATCGAACCTATTCAACGCTTTATCATTAAGAAATAGACATTATTGAGCAAGTGAAATGTGCATCGAACACGGCAGTGTGTTAAATATCAACTCTGAATTAAAAAAATTAACTATATTTTTTCATTCTATGTAACCAAGTACGCCAGTACGAGGTATTTTTGGCTCCTTCAAGAGACAATCACTATAGTAACAATATAAAAAAAATAATAGGGCAATCAATAATGTTTAGACAAAACCTTCTCGTGTGCATTTGCTAAATAAAAAATTTCTATCAATTTTTCCCAACAGCATATAATAGTCTTTCGACAAATTGAATTAACATAACGAGTAAAAGCCCAATATGCTCAGCCTAGTTATTTTAACAATTTATCCAGCGAAATTAGACAATAGAATTATGCGTGCTGCAAAAAACAATACTTTCAAGTTATCAATTAAAATGTGCACTTGCAGAAAACTACTCGTTGAAAAAATATTTCGCCAACTCCTTGGGGTCCTCGTTCTTCATATTTCCTCGGATAATCTAAACCACTTAAGATGGAGTTTGTTGTCACAGTAATTCACCTTATCGGCCAATCCTATGGGGTGATTGAGGTTCACAGCGACAATGCCAACGACCGTGTTGTTTTTGTAGTAGAAAATAACACCTTGAGTGCTGTCGCTGTGAACACCATGTTGGTTGTTTGCCAAATTTTCAATGTTGGTGGTGGTCGTTGATGTGTCATCTGCCGCGGAAGTAGAGCTACTTTGCCGCCAAACACTACAAGTGGGTAATGAGGCATCCACCATGCCAATAGCGTCCAATTTGTCATCGTCAAAAAGTTCCAACCAATAAATGGGGAAACTGTTGTATGCGGTAGGCTTATTCAGTGTGATATTCTTTGCTACAACTTCGGCAGTATCGATAGCATTGACAAAATGAGGGATTGAACTGTAGCAATATTCAACCGGGTTGTACACAGAAGCAGCAGCACCACACACGTAAATGTCTTTTCCGCCGGATTGTAGAATTGAATTCACTTTGTAGCCGTCTTTTTTGCCAGAGGAATCGTAGTTCACTTTTGGGCACGCAACACCAGTGCAATGACCATTGTCTTTGGAGAAGGTGACAGGCGTGGTGTAGTGGGAGCAATCAACAACAATATCCGCTTTGATCTAATAACATAGTTAGTTCTTGTTTCAGTGTCTTCGATACTAGTTGGCCATTTGTTAACGAGAGCACGATTTTGTTATCATCCATTTGAGCAGAAGCTATGTGTGTGCGGGATATCACATCGACTCCGTCTAAATGGTCACTCAAACGCAATACGAATTGTTTACACACGTTTGACGAATTTTTCTGTGATACTTTTGGACAAGTACTCAGGCAGCACACTTGACAGCAAATGTTTCTCGGGAAATATCATTTTTATGGAGTTGCCGTGTTTTTTGTCTAGACATATTTAACGGCTTGAATTGTAACTTTATTACAAGTTGGGTTTGCCAAACTAGCGCACAATTCGGCTCCAGTAGCGCCGCCATCCAAAACAACTATAGTTTTATTTCCCGAAACGACCATTTTATGAAGTTGGACAAAGTCGTCCATCTACATCATTTATTTTAACGCGGTTCATAGTAGCTATCCAAGTATCAACTAGATTTTTCACAATATTCTTAAATGCACCATTAAACGTCTCAATAGGTACAAGTATTATTTGTGGGTGCAAGTCATCGATAAAATGTGATAAAAATCCAATTGCCATTAAAAATATTATAAAGATAAATGATGTATCCAATGAAACCTATACTTTGTAGACACCTCAAATTTTAACACCACATTACTTGATGATTTAAATTTCAAAATGAATAAACGCAAATAAACTAAAACAATAAAATTTACATTGTATTGAACCTTTTTCGATTAAAGGTGTAACATTTGACATTAATTATGTACTAATATCGCTTTATTATTACAAATTTGGCCAATCTACGCAAACCCAAGGAGATAATTAATTTAAGTAAATAGCTTAAATTTGGATTATACGTAGCCAAACACTATTAGATGTGTCGTTTTTGACTTACGGTTGTGTAATTGATTAGTTGATGGTCATTGATTTGCTTGCTTTTGATGAGATGGTAGAATATATCTTGATACACAGGTTCGGACCCTAAATTGACATTCATTAGCAATTCAGTTTGTAATGTTCAATAGAAATATATTCTTTTTAGCTGTTCAAAGTCAGTTCATCTCGAATTGCTAACCGATTTACTGTAAACCATTATACTTTCTGCGTGCTTGTCATACAAATAATATATGGGGTTTGTTCATTAACAACCCTAAAGTACAGAAAATTGATTTCTAACAACTACATCCACTTATATAGGTGCGATAAGATTGAACAAGACAGTATTATAGGCATATCATAAATCCGGCGACATTCATCTTGAAGAATAAAACTCAAAATAACCTGAAAGCTTTTACTGGACCATAAAAATTTCCACGCATTCATTATGCGAAAACAAATTTCATGAAATTATAGTTTGTGTGTATATTCTAATATGTGTTGAATGGGTGATATAAAATCGCATTAGTAACAGCAAACATAAAAGAAATGAATTGATAAGATGATAGCAACAATGAGAACGTTAATTCAAATAAACACAAAAGTTTTATGTATCCTTGATAGTGAACTTAACTTCAATTATTCTACCTACACTACTCATGTATTTTTATTGTCTCAATGTGAATTTTCTCAGAAAAGGCTTGAAAATTTCTTATAGTCCGGTAGAAACATCATTGCATTATTTTGCGCTGATAACACATCAGACAAGTAAAGTTAAAAGGCGTTTACCAGCAAAGCAACATGAAAATCGAAATACCCGTAGCTATGACAACTTTATTGAACTTCACCTTTCTTCCATCCTCAAGAGTGACTTCCCTGGTGGTGGTGTCAAGATGTGCAGCCTAATGGTTGAAATATTTAAAGTCGACAAACACAAATACCTTGAAATTGAGCAAAAACGCCACAGATGAGCCACCATTGTCTGCATCGAACAACTTTTCGGCAGACACAATTCCGTCATTATTCACAAAAATTCTAATTTGTGTGATTTATCAGCATTAGCAATCAAACATAAACGAGCGATTTACGTTGGATCTTTACTGGTCTCAATTGCATCGTAGTCGATAGTTCCATTGCTCCAGATATCTTTGGTGAGAATGGGCCTCATGTAGGGAAGATACTTCTCACTGGAAATGACGAGGACCTACATATTATTTTATCTTTGAACATTTATTGTTTCAAAATGAACTCTACCACCGAAACACGAGCAAAAACTCACCTTAGCTGTTGGGTCATTGTTTGCGATATTGACGGCGGCCGAGTAGCCAGATGGTCCTCCACCAATGACCAAATAAGGCACACGTTGATTGAATAAATATTCTGGTTTTGCGGCACTCTCAGCCAAAATTGTTTTCTAAAGAAGAATGAGTAAGGACGGTGAACATAAAGAGTTACTCGTAAGCAGGTCAAGTCGCACATTAGGTGGTTGAGTTCGAATGACTAGATGGTGTTATAATGTTCAAAATAAAATGAGTTTGCCACGTTGAAGATCAGCCCCCCAGTGCCAACTACAAGTGAGCAGTAGGCCAATTTCCTACACCAAATATTCCATTTAGGATTGCCAAGAATACGACTAAAAATTCTCCGGCTTGTCACCACCATTAAATCTGCGCAATAACGCGACTGCACCGCAACTACTTCAAACTCTTGTTGTCTTAGTGTTCATTAATATGCAGACCAATTACGTTATTTTTGGTATATTTTCAGTTTAAAAGTTTCTAAATGAAAATTGCCAAACAGTTGTTCACTTTAAAGACCTTCCCACGTATTCTGTTTGTGATAAGATAATGTGAGCCAACAAATATTATAATTCAATTAGATTAAGTCGCAGAAATTAAATGTATTTTGTTCAATTTAATTATCGCGTTAATTTTTCCACGGCTGATGAATGAGATAATAGGGCCTCATTTGTCGTATTTTTACTGTTAGATCTCACTTTGTATCGACACATATTTTTAGGTTTCAATTTATTCGTCCTTCAAATAGGTGAAATATTTAATTGTGTAGTAAAATAAACGAGCTATTTATACGACGTTTTTATAAGGCGCATCTTTCTCGTCGCGTTTTTATTTCCAACTAATCCTAATTAATAAAAATCGATTTTGGTTGATAAAATTTCCATACACAGTTAGGTCTTTTTACTGCGTAACTTTTTTTGTATTTTAATCCCGTTAATCCGATATTTGAACTTGGACAATTCTAGCATGACAAGATCGCAAAGGAATATTAAAGAAAAACACCGTTTTTAAAAAGGGTATGAATACATAAAAATACAATTGGTAAGCTCATGAAATAACCTCTGTGGAACTGTTCAAATAAGGCTTGATGGATATGATTTCCCAGTCGTAGTCATCATCCATAACCCCTTTTATGGCCTTAAGAAGATATGAACACTTTTGTTGTTTCAAAGGAGTGATGTGACTGATGAATTTGTTGACAAAGTTAATCTTATCGTCGGGAAGCACTACACACCATATTATTAGAATCTCCAACCCCAAATTTACTCGTTTCACAACGCGTAAGGGAATCAAGTTTGTTCTCGCTGAAGTTGAACGGTTCGCGTCTTAGCATGGTTGTCGATATAACGCATGTAACACAATTTCCGTCGTCTTTTCTAATCTAAAGAGTAGGCATGATACAATTACTTTCACATGTAATTAATACCACCACGTTAAAATAGGGTCGTTTCTCCTGTTGATCGTACTGAATCACCATACTTGAAGTGACGATGGTGCCCTCCAAAAAGTTCAACGTATTCAATTTGGAATTGTCCAGTTCTGAAAGAGTCGTGGATGGCGACACAAAAGTGCTAATGTCCGCTGCATTCAAATTGTTCTCAATATTATCGAGAACTGTTGTGTCGTCCGTATAATTTCGATTGGGTTGCTCACTTCTGCTTGAGTGTGTAGGCGGGTGATTGAAGTGTTCTTCGATATCATTTAAATCGAATGACTCGTCCATCAACGAATCATCCAATAGGATGTTGTTAGTTTCTGCGGAATCGAGGCCCCCAACTTCCTCGCTAAGAACAGGCGGAAGAGTGTCCAAATAACCACCACCACCACCGGCGGCGGTGGATGAAGAGAGATTTCCAGTCAACACTCGTTCGTATAAGTTTTTGTAGAACAAAGTGCTACTTAAATTTGGAAGAAATCCGCCAATCAACTCGATATTTGTGTCCTGTACGTAGAGTTGACCTTGCAAGATGGACAATGGACCTTTCAGCACGCATTTAAAGCCAACCGTGTTCATCAGACCGTCCAACACACGAATAGGTCTCAATTCAATGCACAAGTGAGTACTGACGCCATCGGTGATTTGAAATATACGCGTAGGTTTTCGGGGTACATTGTTCATGGCCAAGTTGTTGTTGGGAAATTCATTCTCGACGCCATTATCAAGGTAATCTTGTTCAGTAGCATTATCATCAGTGTCGTCGCCGAGCAAGTTAAATTCATCATTAACGCCGGTCAAGCAGCAGTTTTTAAAGTGCGAATATTGGGCGTAGACCGACCTATTCAAGTAGGACACAAAGTTCACTTGCACCACGTACTTTTCCCCGGTTGTTACCTCATTTCTTGAGACCAAGTCGCGCGGAAGGACAGCCTCGCAAGTTTTATAGAAATCCGAGTGCAAGAGCATGGTTTGGGCGTGATCTAAAGGTTTATTGCGCGCCACCATCCACTGATGGAGTTTCTCTAGCCAGTCGGTTTTAGGAGAGTACGATTGTTGACCTAGGGATTGCTTGAGTTGTTCGAGCGAGTACATTGGCTCTGCTCCCTTAAATGAATTAAGTCGCTGCCACCACAAACTGATAAGGGTTGTTGCGCGCTATCATCCATTTCTTACCTTGTACGCGTTATTGCTGTGAAAATCTCGGATAAGTTAATATTACAAAATTCAGCAAATAACTAGACAACATTTTTAGGTTGGAAATGGATATTCATACGAACAATAATGTACAAGTAGCAATTTGTTTCCATATTCAATCTAAACTTAATACCTTTATAGAAAAAGGTGTTGGTGAGATTAAAAATGGCGTCTGCACAAGCGCACACGTCGTTTAGGATTAATTTTGTGCCTAAAAATAGCCACTGACATTAAAAATTAATGCTTAACTACAGCAATTATTGCACATCAGTCATATCTAATTACGCATTATCAATTCTTCTGATTTGTAAGACTAAATTTTTGAACAAACACCTAAGAGTTGCTGCCGAAATTAGGTTATCGCATAAAAATAAAACTATATTGCCGCTAAAAGTAAATAAAGTGAAAACTAAACGCAATCACTGAAATCACCTATTCCTACCCAAAAGTCTGGCGTAACTCGTGCTACTTCACGACTGTTCGGAGACACGCTGCACAGTCAAGTCGATCTGAGCAACGATGAGGTTAGCTTGTATTTTTGTGTTGATAACCTAACATTACTGGTGCAGTAAACTGAACAAAAACTACGTCAATGAGTGCATCGTGAGTGTGCTAAATGCGTCTCAGGAGAAAAGACGCAAGTTCGTGGAAACCATCGAACTCCAAGTCACCCTCAAGGACTACGACCCAACAAAGGATAAGCGTTTCGCTGGTGTGATAAAGTGAGTCACCGTTTCGTGCAACAAACTGTGTATCAGTAGAGCGACAGTCAACCCGTTGGCTGTCGTTCGGCACCTACCCATGTGTTTTTGAGTTGGAAACATGTTTCTGAGTCGAAAAAATGGGTAGCTCAGTCACTGAGCGAACTGCACTTTATTTTGTGGTTTACTTGCAGTTTGATAGTGTTTCTTTTTTGATAGACTGAGACACTCTCCCAAACGCACCCTCAAAGCCTGTATCTTCGCCGATGCCTACCATTTGGACGAAGCCAAAAAAATCGGGTTGGCCGCTATGGAGTTGGACGACTTGAAAAAGTTGAACAAGGACAAGAAATTGGTCAAGAAACTAGGTATTTCACTGTTGTTGAGCGTCGTCCATGTTATTTTGCACGTCTTGTGTAGTGTCCAAGTACGATGTGTTCCTTGCCTCCGAGACTGTGTTGAAACAGATGCCCAAAGTGCTCGGTTCTGCTCTTCACGTGTTCAACAAGGTGGGAAAATTCCCCCAAGTGGTCACCCATCACGACAATATGAACACCAAAATCGATGAGATCAAATCATCCATCAAATTCCAATTGAAAAAGACTCTCTGTCTTGGTACCGCCATTGGACATGTCGCTATGACTGAAGAGCAAGTCGTCCAGAACGTCTACCAATCGGTCAACTACTTGGTGTCACTTTTGAAGAAGAACTGGAACAATGTTCGTTCTCTTCACATCAAGTCCACCATGGGTAAACCGCAACGTCTCTACTAGACCAACTGGCTTGTTAGTTTTAGAGTGGCTATTCATCGGGGCTGAATATTATTAGAATTTTTGCGCATAAATTCTTTGATTGTTTTGAGCTATTTGAAATTCCCTTAGTTCGTGTGAACGATATACATAATGAACATTGTCGAACGCTTTGCTGATTTTGTGTTTGGGCTTCTATTCGTGTTAGAAATGACGCATGCGCGATTGAAGCGCTAGACTTTAATCCTGAAAGCCTTGCGCGCTTGCGTAATTTAAGATTTAAATCACATCAACTACTGTTTCTGGCTCACACAACGTTTAGATGTCAGAATCTGCCATATTAAATTAAAACTTGTCAACCGATATATTATTAGCATGCCAATAACCACAATCAAAGTTTACTCAAAAACACACATGTACGCATGCGCAAGGTCCGTTTTAGTTTCATAGACACATTTCTAGAAAAGTTACTAAACTCAGGCGCTACATTTAGTCACCTACTTTAGATCGGCAATATTTAAACATGGTCAGAGCTGAATGACCTGTACGTTAGTGTTGGCGAAATTAGCCACTCACTTCATGGAAATTGTTTCCATTTGGCAATGAATTGCGGTTAGGCCCAATGTTTCTTTGGCGTATTTAAGTGTTAACACTCGAACCAATAGTGTTATATATCGGTTTTGATTTTGCACTGATTCCATGTGTTCAAGCGTGATTTTGAAAACATTATCTACGTTTGAATGACTTTTGAGGTATATTTGTTTTATCAAATAGTTATGATTGTATATTTGGTATTATTTTTCGCAAATTGGAGATGTAATTAAAGGTTATTGTAAAACTTTTGAATTTATATTAATTGTGTAATAGGTAAGCATTTAGTGAATAATACTAGTTTCCCATATACTCAGAATATTCACGTTATTCTATATGTGGTTTTGTGTTTAAGGTTCACCTTATAACTTAATTGTAATATTAAAATTTACTAACATTCCAGGTAATTATTTATAAGATAATTATTTATAAGATGATTGTCAAGGATAAAATCATTAAGGAATTCAGTCCCAATTTAATCAAAACGCCATGGGATTAAACTAGATTCTAAAAGATTGCGAATTAGTTTGAGTTTACCTGAAACTTTCAGTGCACAACGGAAAACATACAGCGTAGTTGCGAGTCGTCTAAGATGTTTATGCAAATTAGCTGGCGTTAATTAAAATGACCTCATTAAAAGATATTAGCTTATTATGATAAAATAATGTCGTAATCTCCCGGCGTTAATTTGCACACAAATAGTGTTGTAGAAGTTCAGATAGTAGTTACTGTTGGGTTACAATAGTAGCAGTAATCGTATTGAGTCCTTGCTTGCAGTGAGCAGAATCCTCTCATCTCGCCATGGCGGACGATAGACCACCCTCAACTGGGAAGTTTGATAAGGGCGGCAATTTCACTGTCAGTAAAATTGAAACACATCGTAATCAACACGCCGCTGTTCAACTGAATTGACTAAGTGAGCTTGTAGAGGAGTCTAGCAAACTGAAAGATGTCACCGAAACCCCTCTTGTACATGTGTATGATGAAGATCATTTCCTGAAAGAGGCCACTCAATATTTTCAACTAAAGGATGAGCCAACCGAATCAAAATACCAACATCATGGCGACCACGAAACTTGGAGAACGGTGAATAGTCGGTTGTATGACCAGCCTGATAACACCATCACTCCACTACTGATGGTCTCCAAATGGTTGTGTGTTATTTCGTCATTGATTGGATGTGTAGAGATCCAGGTTGGGTAAAAAGGAAGGCGTCGTTTTGGAGTTCAAAAACGTCCGATTGAAATCCAAGGAAAAGCTAATATTGCATAGTGTGAATGGATTCTGTGAACCCGGAACCATCCTAGCTCTTATGGGACCCAGTGGTAAAGTGGTTCATGTTTCGATAGTTTATTGGCATTGTTTTTGGAGGGTCGGGAAAGTCGTCTTTGCTCAATTGTTTGTGCGGTAGAGTCCACATGGTAGGCAATGCCAAAATATCTGGAAGCATCACCTACAATGGCAAAGTCATGTCCAACAAAAACAAACATTTGCTTGCCTACGTGCTGCAGGAGGATATTTTGTTTGACCAATTGACAGTTGGAGAAACTATGCAGGTGATAACTTGCACTTACGTTTTTGCTCTACTCATTCATAACGACAGTTTTATGGAAGGGTGAGATTGCCTGATGTGTTGTCAAATCAACAGAAAGATCAACGTGTATTTGTTATTTATTAGTTGATGTGTTTGTTATTCGGCAGCAGTTTGTGTGTCACATTAACATGTTTCATCGTTTAATTACAATAACATTGAACATAGGTGTTTGATGTGCTGAAAATCCTCGATCTAGTTGATGTGCTTGGCAAACGTAATTTCACCACATATTACTGAACCTATTGATGATGTTTATATTATTTTTGTTGTTTAGATGTTGGAAATAGCATTCACGGAGGACTGTCTCCCGGTGAAAGAAAACGCGTTAGCATAGCCATTGAACTTATATCCGACCCGGCCATCATATTTCTGGACGTACTTGCTGGTGATTGCTAATGTTAATTTCCTATAGGAACCTACGTCAAGTTTGGACTCTGGCATGTCGTTGACTTTGGTCAACTCGTTGAAAAAATTGGCGGTTGAAGAGAACAAGACCATAGTGGCTTCTATCCATCAGCCCAGCAGTCAGATATTCCACTCTTTCGACCAACTCTTACTGCTGTCTTATGGTCAAGTAAATATCTCTGCGAAAATATGTGCATTTGCTATAAAATTTGAAGTTAAGTGAACTCCGTGGTGTAACTTTTTGGTTTTCACAAATTTAATTTATGAAAATGGCGCTTAGTCTTGAACTCAACTTAACTATAAATTAGACTAGAAGATACCCTTTAAATTCATAGACACGCCAACTCATAATTCTACACAATAACATATCATGAGTCAAATGAAAACATAACTGAAAGTTAATGTTGATAATAAAATCAATCAATGTGCTTTTTATTTGAAGCACAAACACTCCGATTTGTTCATTGCTGAAATAACGTACCGATTTCAAATTAAAATGACAGATGCTAACCATTATTAAACATTTTTATGTCTAGTTTGCATATATTTGTTCGCACTATAAACACTACTGAGCTACTCCTTACGATAAAACCTTGTTCTTTTTAATTTGTAAACCCAGATTTTGCATTGATTTGTGAAATGATTGAATGTAATTGCATCATTAAAATATACCAAATACATGTATTTTTGTTGTTACTCCAAGTTGTCGAAATAAAAATAGAATTAATCCCATTCATAAATTGAATAAATCACCATTTAAGCTTTTGGGGTAGCGTCTGCAATTTATTAGCTTAGTTAAAATGTGTTTCAACTGATTTGTTTAGTGAATTATTTAATGTGCAAAATAAAAGTGTTCTGGTACATCTTCATAGATATTTCAAGTAGCCATTTAAAAATACGTGCCTACTCTCTATTATTTATCATATTGCCACAACTAATCCAACTATGAACGGTAGACTATGTATTTTGGCCCGATTAACGTTTTGATGGACTTTTTCGACGACATTGGCGAACCTTGTTACTCCAACTGGAATCTTTCGGATTATATGGGTATTTGGATGTTCTTTTCTCGCGATATATCCGCAATTTAGTGGAAGTGGCTAGAGGAGAGGAATCCCGACGTTTAAAAACGATTTCAGCATGCTCAGAGAAGTAAGTGGACCAAGTGTCACATCTAAGTCTGCTAAAGATGTCAATTCCAAGCGCCCGAGCCGAAGCCTGCCAGGAAAAGATCCACCGGCGAAATTATCACAAAGCAATATGGGTTTAGTCACAAGATTCGTAAAAGTGCCCACCAAGGAACGTCCTTCTGGAGTCAATTCATGGCGCTAGCCAGACGAAACTTTGTGCTGTCTCTCAATGAAATGCTAAATACCATTACTATCTTGGAGGTCGCTATCTACAATTTATTTTCAACGTTGCTCGAGCCCAGCTAACATCTTGTTTAGGCGGTTTTTATTGCACTCATCAGTGGGTTGGTCTACTTCAGAGAGCCATTCATTGAAAAAAACTATATCAATCTATTGGCCATGGTAAGCTGCTAAACACGTTGGGCGTTGGTTTTCAGCTGAGTTAGATTTACTATGCTCCTGCAAGAATATTCTTTACGCCTTTCTCCAACAGCGTGTTTTCCTGTAACCTCGAATTGACACTCGTTCTCTATAGTTGAATTAGCTTTTCGAAATCATGGTGTTGTTGTCAAAGAGCGGCAAGCCTCAATGTACGGACTAAGCAGCTATTATTTGGCAAAGTACTTTAGCGAGCTACCGTCTGTTTTGTTTTTCACAACCATCTTCTTCACT
This sequence comes from Merluccius productus, assembly GCA_027122695.1. NCBI lineage: Eukaryota > Metazoa > Chordata > Actinopteri > Gadiformes > Merlucciidae > Merluccius > Merluccius productus. The sequence goes on along the minus strand of JAOPJI010069900.1, from coordinate 19,884 downwards.
CTCTATTACTTTATGGTGGGGTTGAGTGCTTCAGTGTGGTTCCTGGTGTCGTTGCTGCACGTCTGGATGGTTGCTATATTAGGAATGGTTGGTTATTCAACAAATTTGCATCATATTACACGTTGGTTATGATGGCTAGAGCTAGTTGAACTCATCAAATAGAATTAAAATCATTTAATACTATCTATAACCACGAAACGTCTCGTTTTTAAACAACAAATATAAACTTTAGGTGACGGGATTTATGTTCTCATCAATCGGCCTTGGTTATTCTGAAACTGGCATCCTCACCTCCATCTATATGAGTCTAGCTATTATGCTCGGAGGGATATTTAATAGAAATCTCCCGGTGTGGATTTCGTGGGCTAGGTATGTGAATCCAATCTTTCAAGGGTATGTTATCCTTCTCAAAATTCAACTCCTAGCAACAGGCGGTATAAAGTAGATGCATTGCCAGGGAACCCCATATCTGTACAGCGCGATTCTAGGTGCAAAGAAGAAGCATCTGAGTCGGTCTTTCTCTCTTGTCGTCAAGGTTCCTCTAGAGTGGCCGATGCTGAGGTATTCAGTACTGAACATATAAGCTTGCATGTGGCTGGTATCGTCGGTGTGATGGTCGGTCTGATGCTGCTTTTTATGACTATAACCTACTTTGGGTTCAAGAGGTCTCTCAAGAGGGACTTCATATCGACTGATGTCAATGTGATGAACATCCGAAAAAAGCTCCATAAAGCCAACACTACGGTTTGACACGAAACCCTTTGCTTCAACTAACTGTCAAAATGGAATGTTTAGTTGTTTCAGTCACAAATTAGACTTTATTTGAAAATTGTGTGACTATTTGATTCAACAAGCTGTAACGCAACGAGTTGGTGATGCTCATTGATCACAGTGTACTACTACACTGAGTGTAGGTTCCATCCCACTGGCAACTACTTGTATTATACTCCGACTTGTTTAGAATTTTGTTTTAATTTTTTAAATCAAAATTCAGAGTTTTATTATAAAATTCATTAGTATCTAACTATTAACTTAATAAATGTAACGGAAAAGGCATTTTTGCTGCTCCACATCAAGTGTTCATTGGACAATTCGAACATTAGAAAAGAAGATTTTTTATTCGCCAATTGTTGTATGAACTACGCTGGTTTATTCACATCGCTTTACCCACCCTTTACTAGATATCGTTTTTTAATGGTATCGCAAAAATACATGTTTGTAACTATCATTCATTAAATACATCAATTTTAACGTTAGATTAGTATCACTCTAGAAATTTAAATTTTTGTTACAGACTCATTTCACTGTACATTTCCTAATACCATATTTACTCAATTCACTAATACCACTACTTTTATAATCTGAATGTTTGTATAAAATTAATTGATTTTATTCGATCCCTATGCAAGCAAAGGTGTGTTGTACGTACACTTCAAATTTCCCTATAACCTCTCGCCGAGTCTATGGACTAATCATTGGTATTTTACAAATTTTTTGGTTTTCATTATGCATACCTTGATGTTGCACAGCATCTATTATAAATTTGATTGGTATCGCACAAAACATACACGCCTGTTTAACTAATATAAATGTTTGTTATTTGAAGGTCCAACGCAAGCTCAATTTAATTGTTCTTTGCTCTATCAGACATTTAAAATAATACCAAGGATTCGGGCTATGAATAGCTGTATCACTTATAAATGGCAAAAAGAACAAATACTCGTTGATATAAGTACACACAATAAGCGTACTCATTGTTTAACCAATAGTGACGGAATGGGTGCGAAACAAAGCAACACACTGCATTTACGCATTTTGAAGTTTAAAGATAAATCAAATCTCGCTAATTGCTAGGAGACTTCTAAAGAACAAAAACAGTTGTTTTAGCACCTCAGGTCTATTCATTCGCCGGTTAGATTGGAATTGTAAATGCATATTTTGGTGATTGCAGCGATTTTCGCATCAACTCTACGCTCTGTAATCGACTGCATGTTTTCCAGTTAATTCATATTAATTTGGTAGATTGAAAGCTTGCCTGGTGTACGTTATGTGCATGCGAGGAGGTATCTAAAGGAAAAAAACCACCCGAGTATTTATTGGCACTCTAATACATATTATATCGAATGAAACCGTCTAATATTAAATGTTAAAAAATGCTGAGCACCCAAGTTTAAAGAACCAAACAAAAGTTGATCAATGCGAGTATTTTAGTGAATAAAATACAAGAACGTTCAAATAAAGTGATATACGGGGAACAATCATTTTTAGCCTTACACAAAAGATACCACTTACCACAAAAATTTTCTTTTTCTTTATTCATATTTTTGAAAACTTTCAATACAAACTTTCAATTATTTTCATTTGAAATCTCCCTTGCTAAACCTCTCACGATTTTATTGTTAAGTTTGCTGCTTTGAACTAATGTGGCACATCGATTACACTTAAATTCAGATTTAATTCGCTGTAGCATGGAGCAGTTGAATTTGAACAAATGATGTAACCCCAAATTCGTTGAAATTAAAATTTTTTCAAAACTAAAGTTTCGACCCAGTAAACACACGTGCTTGCATGGTTTCCTATCAATATTCATATATCACACTGGTTTTTAACAAAAACCATTTATATGACAAACCATACACGCACCATTTAATAATACGCACACCTAGGACAACACTCATACACCTCCGTGAAGCAAAACTCAAGTGGAGGCGGCGTAAACCAAGAAGTTCGAACGGGCTCGTCAACCGTGGGTGGTGCCAAGATAGAATCCAACGGAAATTCTCCCTCCAAGTCAATCAAAGTGACCAACAAAGTCCAAACCCACGGAAATACCATAGATCAATACAGCAAACACAACATACCGCCGCCAACGGTGTCCCACTCAGCATACAAAAGTATCGAGATAGTCTCATAGTTTTCCACTCCTCTTTATGAACTAATCCAATTTTTCATAGCCGGAGGTAAGTCAGCTTCGGATTCGTTCTCAGGATCCAAATCACGACTGTCAATGAAGAACCTAGAGGAACTAGGATCGTTCGCAAAGGAGGACAAATCCATTGCCTTCTCTATGGGTTGGGGAGGTGGTGGCGGGATAGCGATTGGCAATAACTCGATCGCAGGGGGTTCGGGCGCTGGTGTTGGATTCGGAGCTGGAAGAAACTCCAAAAGGCCACCTCTTAGAGACGTCCGTCATTAACTCTACACTACATCTTTAACAAATACATACCCACTACTTCCATTGTATTTTCTACTGAGCAAGATATTGCACTTTAAGTAAACATGCGTATTTCAGTTAGTATAACGCCCCTTGATGTAGTAGGCAAAAGTTTTTCATGCGCAGAAATAATTTGCACAATATAAAGGTCGTAATTCAGGTAAATTGAATGCACGTACAACACTCCAACTTTAAGGTACCTATATGCCTCATTAAAAATGTGTATGAAGACGATTTTCTATTACTAATTGAATTTACATAAATTTTTTATTTTTAGTTATTAAAAGATTTGAATTAAAACCAGCACCAATATTCAGTAGGCTGAATTAAGAACAATTTAAATTCAACAAAATAAATATTTGAGATAAATAATAACAAAAAGTTTTGAGTTAATGTATCCGTCGTAGACATTTATGGATGTTTATATTTTTGTAGTTTTCCAACAGACAACTTCAAAGAAAATAAAGAGAAGTTCAATTATCATATATTAACATTAGATGCTTGTAGAAACAGGACCACGAATATACTGATCATCCCCATATTATCTTCTTGTGAACTGTCTGTATCTATGAAATTTGTCGATAATAATGATCTTATCATTTTGAGGGTGACAACCGTCCATCTTGTGGAATTCACTGCGTTACTGTAGCGCGTAATTTAAAAAACGTACAATTTTGTTTTTTCAGCAACTAACTATTATTTTAATAGGAACTAGCGCGAAATCACTGACGTTGTCCAGTTACAATTAAATTAATTTTTCAATTGGTTGATTTTAAAAATGAAAACAGAAACCTACTCAATAGCGCTTAACTATATTCAAGACGTTTCAAAACTTCAGCTATTAAAACCTGAAAAACATATAATGCACAACGAACAATTCATTAAAAACAGTTTAAATATAGAAATTAAGTTAAAACACATAATTCAGTTGGAAAATAATGGAATTTTGGGGAAGAATCATATGAAAAATAAGGTTAATCTCCATTTTAATTCAAATCCCGATTTCAAATGCTTCATATCTCCAAACCTATAAGTGCTGTAAAATTTCTAAGTAGTTCAGTTAGTACGTTGTTAAGAGTTCTTTTTACGCGTATAATTTACACATCATAAAAACGCTTAAATAATGAGAACAGAATTCGGGCACGCGTACTCGTATGTACAGACAGACACACGGACACTACTCTTTTATATAGATAGTAGAAAACACCCAAAACAGTCCTAACACATTGCGAGTTTTGCATAACGCGTTAGATGCATCAAACAGATTAACAGCGCTATGCAAGGTATTCCAATGTGTAGAATACACGCATCATTTGGTAGGTGGTTCCCGAATTTGAAGAAAAAATGTCGACACAAAAAGTACTATAACAAAAATAACCGCTACATCCATTGACACGCCTAGTTTTTCGACGTCAACATGACAATTATATCAGAACAAATATCGAGGAATAGTAGATTCTCCGAAGTGAGTTTTGTGTTCTTGGAGAAATCAAAGTTTTTGGTCGATGCCGCCGGCACACTGGGGCGGCATTGATTCATTTGGTGGTTATTAGTAACGGTGGGATTGAAGGACACAAAGGGCGCAGGAATTTTTTCGTCGTACAGCAAGGACGGTCTACCGGAGTTTTCGGTGAATTCGTTGTTCCATGCATGGGTGAAGTCCATCAAAAAGTACTCATCATTCACGTTATAAAATTTCAAGACAATAAAAATCTGCTAAATCAATCATTGGCGTTGAGCGACATAAGTGTTACCGTGCGGCCTGCTCTGTCACATTTGACAACAATATGAAAGTTATTGATGACTTTCCATGACTTTGAAAAACAATCGAATCAATTGGAAATCAATCAATAGTAAATTACCAAATTTAGATCAAGGAGAATGCGATACACTTCGCGTAAAATAAGAGCGGGTTTAGTGCGCGACCTTAAGCCTACAAGCAAAAAAATAAAATCGAACAATCAAGCAGCGGGCAACAAAATACCTAAATGCCAACGATGAGTGTCAGCATAATGAATTTTGAAATTTCTCGTGGGAAAAATGAGATGATGATCGTCATCGGTGGTGTTATCACTGTCAGTAGTTGTTTTTTCAGTGGACTCTTCTCCGGCGTTTAAAAGAGGGGTTGGGGGTGTTTTTTTGAACAGGTTCTTCAAGTGAAACCCCTCTTGATGCCCTTGGCGAGGCGGTGCATTTCGATGTTCCGTGGTGGACGCTACGCCAAATAACAACCTCAACCTCAACACCACCACCTATCTATTTATTACATGATGTTGGTTTGCTATTGAGATGGTTGTCGCGTATGAGCTTGTAGGCGATCACCAGTTGATCCATCGGATCGGGGTTTTGGAGCGCCTTTGTGACTTGGCATTCTGGCTCATGGAATTTCTTTCGATAGTCAAAAACAATACGCACCACCAAAACACCTCACTCAACTCTTTTATTATCACATAACTCAAACTATCGGTGATTTCAAAGTGGGCGGGAAACAAACTGGCGTCAAGGTTGCACTTGAACCATTTGTTGCGTCTGCATTCACAATAGTGGTGTTAGTCGGAGCAAATATAACAACCTGATTTTGTCGACATTCCATCTCTTTTTAGGATCCACTTCGATCATCCCTCTCAAAATGTCGATGACTTCGCTGCTCAAGTACGGCGGTATGTAAAAGTTTCCCGCTAACCAACAACAGCATTACTTTTAGTCAGTTATTTTTGGTTGGTTAGAAAAAGCTTGGAATACATTTGATCTTTCTAAACAGGCTCGGTATGTGCGGGTCTTCAAACGGTAACTATAGCAATGTAAACCTAGACAAAGGAGCAAAAATACAAATCCACAAAGGAGAGCGTAGAAGATAATGCCACAACTCCAGATGTCGACTTCCGGGCCGATGTATAGTCTACACCACTACAGTTATTTCAGCCTGAACTACAGCCATACTTGCCACTTATGACTTCAGGGGCTGCATAATTGGGGGAGCCACAGCTGGTGCGTAGGAATTCGCCGTCGTTCATCATATTGGACAGACCTTTAAACATCATTAATTCACGTTAATATGAACAAGGAACTGATTAATATATATATATGATGGATATTATTTGAGAAAGTAATTATTTGAAAAATCGTTACCAAAATCGGCTATCTTCACATTGTTTTTCGAATCCAACAACAGGTTCTCCGGCTTTAGGTCTCGATGTACCACATTGTAACGATGACAGTAGTCCACTCCTGAGATAATTTGCTGGAAAAAACGTCTAGCTTCGTGTTCAGTGAGCTAATTAACGTGAGTGGCTGATCGACACTCTAATGTTACTCGTCCTTTGTTGACAATGTAGTCGAACAGCTCGCCGCCGTTGACGAATTCCATGATCATGAAGAAGTCGGTGGGTGTGCTGATTACTTGATACCTGCAGGATCAATGGTCAGTCATTGATTTTGCAATAAATATTTGATTTGAAAAATCAATTTCTACTGATCGATAGTTTAATTTCACGCTGTATAAAATATTCGCATGACAAAACAATGAGTGGCTCAATTACAGTATGTTCTTAATTTCAAGACACTCAACCACACGTCAAAATTACAACTCGTTATTTAGTTTCACATTTGTGCTCAATGCAGTGAGTGAGCTTGTTTCAAAATTAAACGACGACTATCAACCATCTGATACATACGTGTTGATTAATTTCATTATTTGTTGTTTTTAAAATACTCAAACATTCCCCCGCTCGCTATTTATCATTTAACGAAAAGTTTTTTGTTTACTCATCACTTCAGTAAACTATGTGCATAAGTATTGGCGTAACTTTATTACAATTTTATTATATGCGGGTGATTGAACAGTCTTAAAAATTCGATTTCCCTGCGAATCTTGTCCACCACGTTCATTCCTTTGATTTTCTCACGATTGAGAATTTTGATGGCCACTTGATGGTTTGTGACGATGTGATGTCCGGCTAAACAAATGTTCAATTTGAATGCCTTAAAAAACTTTAAATGTATTTTTCGACTCTGTTTAAAATAGATCAACTCAGCAGAGCAATAGCTTCATTTAATGAAACTAGTTTAACAACAGTAAATAGTGAATTTTGCTGATTATCGTCGTCACCTTTCACCTTTCCGAACGAGCCCACTCCCAATGTCTCGCCGATGACAAAGTTGCCTATCTTCAAGTGGGCACTTTGGTTGTAGCTCTTTTTCTTCGCAAACCTCATAGTTGTGACGGTAGTTAAAATGACTGCTGTGGTGCAAATATCGGAGGATTTCAAAATCGCGCACGCACTTAAAAATCAATAACAGATTAGTGAAGCGATTAACTTTCACACACCTGTGGGAAATGTCTGGCAAACAAGCAGCCGCTGACTGTAAGCTAGGTAAAGGTTGGTTCGAGCGCATCAAAACGGTTATTGTACCAACTACGTGGATCTCAATTATAGCTATTACATGAAAGTGGCGTCTATTGGTTGGCCAATTAAAAATATAAACAAAAGAATATGACTTCAAGCGTGCCTTATAAACTGATTTTTTACGGTCGAATAGTCAAGTTTAATCTTCAAATGGAAACCGTGAGAAACTGATAAGATGTTGATGTGATGTCATGATGAACATCACAACTCGGTGAGTTAACTTAACACATAGCCCAAGTGATATCTAATTAACGGTGTGTAGCTTTGCGCAAAATATAGCACAACTGTGAATGATAAAATATAAAGTTCCAACATTTTGCATGTGTCTGACAATACATAAATATTTGTAGCACACATGATTATCAAAAATGTTATAGTCAAGCATAAAATAGTCAGTCAAAGCATCAATTTTGACGAATAAGACCCAGCCAACAACCAAGCGAGTCTAACAATTCCGGTGATGACGATTTCATCACGACACCCACACTCTGTGCGTTTTCCTAGACAATTATAGTTCACACTGTATGCCCCCCCTCCCCATTAAATACCTCCTCGATAGTTTCGAGAGTCAGAATCGCGGCAATTGAAGTGTTGTTTAACGATATAAAATATCTTCCTTCTTCAATGTCTAATCGAATTGAACGTGTTAACTACACCCAAGTATACAGAACGGCGAGAAAAACTCATCCAAACACTCTCGAAATGAAAGCGTGGAATCGATTTTGCTTTCGATTTGTTTGCTAACAAGAGCATCGTTGGTGGCGTCATTCAACGCGTTGTAGCTTTCTCTAGATGTGTATGAATATCGTCGCAAAACCTGTGTGTTTACGTGATGTCGGGAGAGGGAGTGGGTCGGAAGAATAGATGCAAAGGCAAACTAACACAAAAGGCACACGTTTTCTCTTCACTCACATTCTATCGTTCAGCATATTATACGGATGTGTCGTTTGGTTTTACTTTGTACGTTAGGTTGACATGCCATTCGAAGGGAGGGTGGGATTTCTCGGAGTTGACAAAAAACCTTTTCTTGCACGATCCATCTACAATCAAATACCTCTCAAGTTCAAAGAAGATTTTTGAGTAATACTCAACTATGTGATGTTTTCTATTTACTCAAATGTACATTAGCAATTAGCAGTTGTTTAAATTTGCAATATAATTGCCTGTAGACTTGTCAAATTGATCAAAACTATAGAGTGATGCATTCGCTTAAATAGAAAAGTACAAATGATTCAAAATATCATTAATCAACAAGATCAGTGCACACTAAATTAGTCGACTGTTGATTAATCAAAAGGTATGTAGTTATTACAAAGTGTGACTCATAAAAATTACAGGGTCCGAGAACAAACTCAGCCTTCGATGCACTCTCCACGGTGAAATCGTCGCGCTTGTTAACGAGCATTATTTGCATACCAGTGAAAGTGGACTCGGAGCAACTCCTATACACAACTCAGTGGGTTGGCATTTAACTGCACTACCAACTTGATATTCAAATGGACAATAAGACGAGTGGTAATTTTCTTGCTAACAGTAACCGAGTAGTTCTTAAGCGAGCACTTTAGGAATTATGCCAAGAGGTAATTTACCATTTTGAAATTTTCGTCACTAACCGCTGGCTTATCTCGGTATACAATTTCGCCGTTTTTGCAATAACCCTAAATGTCATGAACGCCACATAAAACAAGGATACTTTACCGCGTATTCGTGAGTGAAATTGTGCGCTTTTGGAGCAGTGGGCACGTTGCCCGTATTCAACGGGGCAACTTCATACGACCTGGACGTGTAATTTTTGGCGGGTTCTGCCAATTATTAGATCATTTCGATGTAATAAATCAACGCATACCGACTGAAAACAACTTTAAACTGGGATCGTTACTTGTTGAAGTGTCCAGTGGTTTTTTGGGCGACAATTTTTTGTCGTTCTCTTTGGACAGACTCAAACTGGCACACTTACACACTTGTTCGCACCATTATTTTTAGTACCTGAGACTGGGTAGTTTATTGGTTTTTCTTTTCTTTTTCAGTTCAGGATCGGCGTTCTTATTGATCCATTTGTCCAGATTAATTCTAGCATTTTTCCATTAATATACCATAGAAAAAAGTATCCGTTATGGTTAATGAAACATATGATGACGTTAAAGCCATTTAAAGTGAAGATCAACTTAAAGTTTACTCTTTGGGAATGGGAATTCGTCGCTGAACATTAGGCGCAATGGACTGCAGCTCTTGGCTGAAAAAGTCGGCCAATTCTGAAAAACAGTTATTTCCTGGATAACACAAATTAACTGGGTCCAACCAACGACGTGATGAGTAATTACCACCTTGGCGGTATGAATCGACTGCGAACTTGATCAGTGTGTGATAGCACATAGCCTTAATGACAGATGTAACTAACACAGCGGCAATTCAAGTGGTGTACGGTATCCAGAACGCCCAAGTGGAAACTAGTGGTGAAAACGGAGTATTTGTTGAGGAAACTATCTTCCACGTAAGACAAAATTTCCAACTTCACACTCTACCAACAAGTTAACGTTGAGTCCATGTCCATTACATACCTCTTGGGCAGTAGTGTCATGTGCGAACACTTTGTTGAGCAATTTGCTCACGATTTTTCCGGCGCTGTTGACAATAGCGCTTTGGATTTGCTGGGGGAACTCGAGGGATGATTTTCTGATGGTGATATCGACAAAGTGCACAGGATTATCGAGATACCTGAGAGAAATAGTCAATCAGTTGCTTAACTTTGTCAATTTAAGTGTTTTATTAATTGAACTGTAAGGACCAACTCATATAATTCATCTCAATGAAATTACTCGAAATATTCCCCACAACAAAACAAACACACACTAACCACAAAGTGGTTGGCAGGGTGATTGAGATTTTTTCGAACTGCGTGCTGTTGTGGGTTCTCATAAATAGTCACAATATTCTGCACAAATTTAGCCATTTGTGGAACAATGTATGCGCGAAGATCCTTCACACGTATGACCAGATCGAGCAGTTGTTGAGATATGAGCTCACAACTCAAGCTTTGTCGTGTGATGTATAGTTCGGCTATTTGAAAGAGAAAGTCTACGTACCTATTTTGACACACATAGACCATCAACGTTGGGGTTTAATTGGCTATTAGTTACCATTCCAAGCTACTGACAACGCCGTAGTTGTTTTTGGAGCATTCCTCGATGCACTTTTGAACAACAAAGTCCACAAATCCTATTCAATGTACATTGAACGTGTACGTCGAGTTTGAGCTGACTTTTTTTGTGAACAGCATGATCATTAGCGTACTTCTTGATGAATCCGCTGAAGAAGGTCATTATCTTTTCAAACTGCTCTCTGTTCAACTATTGAAAACTTGGAAATTCATTGGGCCACTGCAACTTTACCAATCCCAAAAATATCGACACCACTCTTGTTTGAATGCTCACATCGTTAACATGGAGAAGTTGCTGAAGCTTGCCACTATAAAAAAAAAAGTCGAAAATCGCTGATCAACTGATTTCAACCTTATTTTCAACACCACTTCTGGATTGGTTTTGACCACCTTGTTTAATTGTTCCAGCGAGCAATATTTTACTAGTACGCTTGATTTTAAGTCGTTAGCAACACAAGTTACGGTTGTTATCGTCCTTCTCAAAGAAATTCACAGATTTATCGCAGCACAGCTATAGTTATGTATTAACAGACCAATACAGCCACCTTTCATATAATTAAGCAATGCAAGTATATTTACGCATGTTCAAACGTGCATGCAAAATTAAATATTCAGCTAACTAAATGCATAGGTTAAAAAATACAAAACCATTACAAATACTATCAGTTGGTTCATTATATCACAACAGTTAATAACTTGGCGATCAAACAAAACAATTGGCTAATTATATAATTAAAGTAATACTTAATGAAATAACATACAAGTAAGCGATTAAACAAAGCGATTGAAAATGAGTGACTATACACGAACAAATTAAGTAATTGACAACACAATTAGACCGCCAAAAGTAATTAATTTAGACAAAACAGAGTATTAAGTAACCAATTAAAGAACGATTAGTCAAAAAGGGTATAGTTAAGATGAAGTAGATCAAAAAGAGAAACTTTTATGATTTTCTAGTTGATTAAATAAAAAAAATACGCAATTAAAATAAATTTATCAGAGCTATTAGTTTTTTATACAGCCATAAAAATCGAATGTCAATCGCTAATGAAAACGACAAATAAGAGCGTCAAACTCAAAATAGAAGCAATTGAAATGTTAAAAAATAGTTGAATGGTAACCAAGGTCACAAGAAACGTTATATACGCCACTTAAAAACAAGAGTCAGGTTATTACATTCATAATCCGGAGTTATAAATCTAGCAATGCTTTCAAATTAAAATAAAAAAGACGAAGGCATTCAAAGAAGATATTTAATCAAATAAGAAATTCACTGTACACCAAACGTTAACATTTAAATGGATAATTCATTGAATAATAATAATAATAATAAACAGAATACATGCACTATTTGGGTGTTTTCTGGACACACTAAATCTCACATAAGAAGCGATCGCAAAAACCTGAGTACAGTCGAGCAAGGATCCAATAGCTTCCAGGATGATGGGCAATGTGGTGTTTCCGCTATTACATCAAACAACATCACAAAACATATTAATTGTGGCAGCATAGACTGAGCTAAATGCTAAACTATCACTTGGTCACGTAGTTAACTAGGATGGGAACAAGAGTCTTTTTAAGATTGGCATCCACGAAACTGAATTCTTTTAGTATTTTGATTGATTTGATTGTTATCCATGAAGATTGGTCAGACGAACTGGTGCTCAAAACCTTCAACAATGGTCGCACCAGCATGAAAAACTCGCCGGGGTAATCGTACACCAACTCCAGCAGTACATTCATTGTGACTAGTCGAACACCTAACTAGGCTTTGCACAAGTTCACTTTGAGTGGAGTACTTGGGCTTTTGTCTTCGATACATCCGACAAGTCGACTTATAGTGGACGGTATAGCTTCTGGGAACTAACACGCAACCAATTAATTTTTCAATTGAAATGTAATAAAGACCTTTTTGTAAATTTTATACAGAGTTATAACAGCATGCTTTCGCACATAGGAAGCATTTGAGATCAACTAGAATCGATGCTGAGAGTGAACAACCAGCAAAGTGTAAACTTGGTTGTGCACTTCGTTGTGGATATTTCTAGCCAAGTCGGCAGACATGAAATGGCACACTGACGACAACACTGCGGCTACAATGTAATGGTTCTGGTTGAAAATGTCCTTTTTGAGTGCATTGACGCACAACGTCAACGCTTCAGTGTTTTCTTTTAGACAAAAGCTGGCGGATGTGTATCCGGTTTTCTAGGTGTTTTCGTAATGGTTTCTATGGGTCATTTGACATTTGATGCAGTATACCTTTGCAAGGTATTCGTTGGACCCAATGAGTTCTGTTATTGTGAAGGAGGCGACGGAGGTGTCCAGTCCGAACATCCCCAACTAGAACGGCCAGTTGTTACATTATTGTGTCCATCAAATTTCAATATATTTTCAAATTTATATTTATCACTCTCTAGTGTTACTATAACAGTTAATCTCACATGTGCATTTACACATTTAATTTTAATCTCAATTAATGTGTAGTTGTTAGTTATGATCAACCTTACAAATAAGCAGGGTACAAACTACAATCACTCACAAAAACTATATCCTTAACGGCGTTCGCTTTATCCAGCATATCTTGTGACTGCAAACTGTTGGTTAGCTGGCAAATAATGTCCGACACAAAATCGCCCTAAAATAGAGCAAAATCACCACAAACAATATCGTGATCGAAATCACGTTCAGATTGCCATGTTCCAGCAGATGGTTCACCAACAAAGTCGATTTTCGTTCCATAACAACCACTTCAACAAACAACTCAACACAATTGTTATTAAGGTGGATTTAAGGGCCGCGCATAGGTTTTAAATGTGGTGGTTCGGTTGCACAAACACACAGCCAACTTGTAGTTAAATCCAACTAGAATGGTGGCGCCTGAAAAATATCAATTGTTGACGCATATTGCGTGAATTTTTTCGGCAAAAGCCTTACATTGTAACTTCGGTGGCGTTCGGATCATTTTTGAAATCGTGTTTTTGCTCTCACCTAGTTATTAAAACGCACATTTGCGCATCGGATTCTGACTATGTTGAGTAGACCGGCTATAATTTTTGTTTTGGGGCCCCCTGGATCGGGAAAAGGAACTCAATGCGAGAAACTGTCACGCGTAAGCAATCATCACCCGGTTACTGTTGATATAGTGAAGCTTATGCCAATGTATAGCAGTACAAAATGCACCATTTGTCAGCTGGGGAGTTGTTGCGACAGGAAATGGAGTCCGATTCGCCCAACGGTCAAATCATCAGTCGCGACATCAAAGAGGGGCGAATTGTGCCAGTGGAGATCACTCTCAGTCTTCTCAAAAATAAGATGAAGGACCTCGGGTGGAACCAATGGTTCCTCATTGACGGATTCCCTCGCAATCTGAACAATCTCACTGGATGGAATAATGTGATGACCGACTTGGTTGATGTGAAGCGCATTCTCTACGTCAACACCAGTCAAGATGTAGCTTTTTTGTGTGTTGCTTGAATTCAACTGTTTGTTCATATTCCTACCGCCCAATTTTAATGGGTTTTTTGACCATTTTTGAAATTGGTTTGTGCTCATAATCCCCATTCATGTGTAGACCTGTATCAATAGAATTTTGAAACGAGCTGAAGTCAGCAATAGAACCGACGACAATGTGGAAAGTCTTAAAAAGCGATTCCAAACCTACCACGACTCCACCTACCCTATCATTGAGCATTTCATGAAGCTCAACCTTGTCAGTGATATATCCGGTGAAGATGCGCCCGAACAGGTTCATAACTTGCGTTTACTTGAATAATTGCGTTCGTTTTAGGTGTTCGAGAATATCCAAAAGTCCTTCGAGGAGTCACTTGACTTGGCTTGCGAATAGCTCGATCTGCATTCGATTAGTTGAAAATGCGCTAATTTATTGCAATATTAGTCGAACAAGTTTTTATTTGTTGCGTGCGCATGTACATGTTAAGGACTCATTTGGGTTTCAATGCAAATTGCTGTTGGTCCTGCAACCTTCACACGATAGTTGGTTGCTGAAAATTGATGTTTATTTCGTGCCCACTAATTAGTGAATGCTGTGTTAGCAAAGCTCTTCAATGGCGCGCGGTTTGAAAATTAAGTTTGGTCACCTACCAACAACTCTATGCGGTCATGAGTCATAACATAGATTTAAAAATATTTATGGATCAATTTGAAAACTTGGTTGACTCTAACTGCAACATCTAGAATACAGTGGCCTTGCTGAACCAGTCCGAAAACACGCATACAAACCAAGATTGAATTAATCTTGCTTATAGGTCAACTTTCTTATTTTGTCTAAGATGTGAGTTCTAGTTTATCGCGTAGAATGAGATGAATCAACCTCAACCAAAGACTACACCAGTGCGCTTGCGCCAAAAACGCTAAGCAGTGCCGTTTAAACGTGGAGCTTTTTGTCTGTAGAAAAAGCTAAACTACGTTTCAGTTTTTGGTAGTAAAGAATTTTAGTTGAGGGTCATCGTGGTAACCCTAAAAATAATGACCGCTGTTAGGTGTTAATCCACATATTGTATATTTCATAATATTTGTATTTATTTTAATGCGCGTCGGATTAAGGGATTATCTAACGTCCTTTTGTAAACATTGGCCCCCCTCGTAATAGTTTCTTTAATGTTTTTGATATGTGGACACTTTGTTCCGAATTAAGAGTTGTACAGCAGTTTTTTCACTGTACACTTGCAAAGTATTCTTAGAGGTCATCAAAACTTCTTACGCAACCCTCCTTTGTAAATGTGTAAATTGTTAGTTATTTTTGACGCGCAACTCTGGCGTTTCATTCATCATTACTCTTAGTGCTGTAACTTTATGGAGTTTAAACCTTATGGGTATGTGGATCTTCGTAAAAAAAATTTGGTTCAGAGTTCAAATGGTTGAAGTTTCACTTTCAGGTGATAATTTGCTGAAAAGTGCGGCGACTATATTTTATTCAGGTGGACGATAAAGAAGGTACAACTCTGCTAATTCAACGCTAAAAATTGTGTACTTTACATATAGGATGAATCAAGGATATAATGGCTTTTGCAGAATTTTAATAACGTTGAAACAAAAATCATTTTTCGTTTATTTTTGAGGTTTTCATTACGTAAATTAGTCGCAAATGAAATGAAACGCCTACCATACAGCATAAACATTGTAAAAGAACGTTTAACTTTCATATTTTAGTGGTTTATGCACTGAACCGTTGAACGTAGGAACAGAGTTGAAGGAAACTCCGGCTTTTAATTGTATCAAGCAGTGCTGTAACGCACATATGAATAAACTAGCAACAACAAAGTGGGGTTTTAGATTTTGTAGTTGTCTGAAAAAGTCTTGACAAACAAAAGCAGATCACTCCCGTCGCAGATATCCCCGTCAAGTCTCAGTTTCTCCTCATGCACGCCCTCCAAGGGACTCAATTTGCCAGCAAACATTTTGGAAAGATTCGCTTCGTTTATAGTGACTCTGAGGTCGCATTCCAAGTTGTCCTTATCTTCGGTTATTTCTGGCTGGAGTTATTTCAGTGATCATTTAAAAATTTTACTTTGCTTGACGCAATCGATGTGGAAAGTTTTGAGTTTATTTTTGTTACCCATGATAACAAACATGAATGATTTGTTGAGTGAATTGAAAATTCCATCATTGAGTGCTTGATTTAATTTCTGGATCAACACTAGAGCAGTGTCAGCGTACATTTCAGTGAAAAGCACATTACAACTGCAGACCTTTCCACTGCTCTGGGATCGTTCTTCAGGTGAGGCCCATGACACCGATCCTATTTTGTATGGATGTTGAACTTCCGGCACATACAAATCGTCGAGCAACACTTTGGCGTCTAAATTAGTTTTATTCGTGTATAATTTATATCAATTCAGTTGATAATATGAAACTGGCGTTAAGACTCATTTTATTATGAAAGATCATTTGATATAGGTTGTTACTGTACAAATAAAATTCTGTAATTTTCAGACAGTTAAAAATGCGTTTTATGATGCAGTGAAAAATACATTTTATTGGGTTTCAGTAGAATAGTATGGTATACATTAACTATTGGAGTGTATTTGATCAACTTTTTCTTGAACTATAAACAGAAGGAAATGCAGCAATTTTGAAAGTCAACTTTAAAAAATATTTACCCATATTTCACCACCACTCACTGACGTACACGCTATTTAATGGAAAACTCAAACACACACACGAAATTCTAATATTTACCTGATGTATACAATCACTAATTTCAACATAAACTTAAATTTTAATTACATCAAATGTTGTCACATTCGCCACATAGTAAAATAAAACCACATTATAGGACGTTCACAATTTTTTTAATTAGCATCATTGGAGCTTTAAACAGGGCTACAGGTACAATGTCTCATGTATTATTTTTTATGGAGAAACTCCCTTAAGTTACTTGGATAGACGAGATATTGCTGAAAGTCAGTAACCCCTTCAGCCATTAACAATTCTTCGTCAAGTAACAAATGACCAGTGAATGTCTTGGAGGGTTTCATTGTCAAACGCACAGTTGCATCGGCCATAATTTCAGGTTTACGACATTTTTTAGTGATCACATCCTGGGGTCCTGAAATGGCCATTTTGACCGATTCTGTCGCAATGACCATGCGAGGCCACATCCCGTTCACTGCTATTCCGTAACGTCTCAACTCTTCAGCCATACCCAACACGTACATGGACATGCCAAACTTACACACTGTGTATGCTAATTTTGAACAATAAATTTTCTCTTTCAGCTGTAAATTATCGTAAATACCCGAAAAATTCTTAAACCAGCCCAGATTCAAGTCAAGTGGAGGACAGTAAGAGACAATGTGAGGGTTTGACGATCCTTTGAAATAAGGCAAACATACCTTGGACCTGGAAAAGTACAACTTTATTCCGTGGTGGGTTGCAAATAATTACAGCAAGTACGATCCTCTCAAGTTTATTTGATTTATAAGATCGTATCTAAGTCACTCGAGTGAATGCACCAATCTACACATACACTACTTTTCCATGGTAGTAGTTTGGACGTTGGTCAGCGAAATGGAACCAGCATTGTTCACTAAAACGTCTAATTGCGATCCCATTTTTTTAGATTTGAAATGATCGATGCCATTATTCACCGCCTTTATCACCGCCTCGTCATTTCGAATGTCCATTTCCAAGGCGATGGCGTTGCCGCCTGCTTTTATAACTATTGAGCAATGAAGATGGATGAAGCTAGTAAACCAAACCTTCGTCTGCTGTATCATGTATGGTGAAGGGCAGGTTTGGCTGTTTTGTGCTGGTTTTCCCGGTGACAATAATGTTTGCTCCGAGTTTTCCATAAGCAATAGCTGTGGCTCTCCCTATTCCTCTCGTCGACCCTGATATGAATACTGTACGCCCAACAAAACTCCTACAACAAATTAAACGTTCACCAACACACACACAACTCTCACATCTAGACAGTTAATTCGAATTAAAGCGTTAAAGTCCGATACATAATTACACTTTCTTAGACTTTATTAAATTTGATTGGGTTTCTAAATTGTGGAGAAGTTATACTTTCTTTATAAATTGAATTTAATTGAGGTTTTAATTGTCAATGAATGCATGAAAGCAATTCAAATCTATGAATCGTCAATTAATCTTGTTTTAAATTATTTACTATAGTATTTTTTATACCTACATTTTTTAAAGTTTTTAATCAGTTGAAGATAGTGATGCGACATCTTCAACTCCTGTTTTTGCTATCGAATTGGTGTTATACAAACACAGCTGTCATAATTTAAACAACTCTAGTTAAACTCATCCAAGTTACTAACTTTTAGTTTTTTCTTAAAACGCACTATAAACAAAAAAGTAACAACTAACACCGTTGGGAAACATCAACGAAATGAAACCTACTTCTACGACTGATAAAGCTTAGTGTTAATCTCTTAACTTTAACGGTTGCTAAGTGTGTGTTGGTTTAAATTCGAATTGTAAATATTTTATAGTTGGCAGTTATTTCCAAATTTTTTATTCTTCTACAGCATTTCCTAGAAACGGCGAGTTTTTGCGTTATCGCCTTAAATCTTGCCATATGAAGAAACTATTGAAAATTGAGGTGGTAAGATGCTCGCCATACTTTTAGTTTTCGAAATATTCTAGTTTTCAAAAATATTCTAGTTTTCAAAAATATTCTAATTTTTTCATCAAATGTGTTACCATCAGCATAGGATAAATCATTGCATTAAGATGTTGTTCAAACATTTCTAAAGTAACAATAACTACACAATTTTCACTAGGTTAAATTTTGATGAATAAACTCAATGCATTGTGAAAAAAGCTTAAACAAATTCATGTTGATCAGAATTAAATAACCCTACTTTTGATATTTTGCCGCCATACAACCATTATTACTTCCAAGGCTAATAATAGTGAATCTCAATATCATTGACAACCATCGATAATTTGTTATAGTTACTAGAAAAATAAATATTATTTTTAAGAATTTATATCAATTATTGAAAATCGTACAGTTGATTTTTAATAATCTAGTAGTGACGCGCTCAAACGAGTAGTATTAGTCGGGGAAATTTACGTTCAGAATTCCTCAAATTATATTGTTGAAAAAAGCGTTTAACTTGCCGCAAGAAATTTTACGCAAATTAGTTGTTTGAAATGATACTTTTTGAGGTCATGTTAGAACGATTAACGAGATAATTGCGCTGATAACAAATATTTACGGTTCAATTTCTTCAAGTTCATTCATTTTATGGTCGGTTGTTTTGAGTAATATATGCATTTGAAAAACTTACTTTATACACCTAACGAAACTGAAAGTCATGCAATTTAACGACTTGGAACTATACTCTGGCATTTCACAATGTAAAAATAATAATGAATGAACTGTGGTGAATCCCCTTGAATGAATCATTTATGAAATAAAAATATTTTAAAATGAAAATCACGTCATATACCCACACTGTCTGTAAAGTTGAAATTAACGTGATAATTTAATACATTATCTTAATTTATTAATATCTGTTCATTTAAACTTAATTTAGAATAACGATTATTATAAACGTCATATATAATTTAATCTTATTTATTTCCAATACACGAACCTATTCATAGATAACTTCGAGCGA
>JAOPJI010069887.1:0-10051 GCA_027122695.1 Merluccius productus | reverse complement strand
AAAAAATATATGCATTTATTCTTTATACTTTGCTAGTCCTTTTTTTTCTCCAAGGTCCACGGATGTCAAAAAGCAGTTCAAACCTCCACTATCTCCAAGATGTCAAATCCAATTACTTCTTCCTAAAAATGCACTTAGGGAGAGAGAGAGAGAGAGAGAGAGAGGGAGAGAGAGAGAGCACAAACGAGAGACCAAGAACAGAGAAGATGAAAGTGTCGACAGGCTAGACAATATATTGTTAGACTTTCTTTTTCTATTAGTCCATTGCGGTATCGACCAAATGTACCTTGCTGAAAAACCTCTTATCTATTATTAGCTGCCCTGTGTGTGTGCTTGCATGTGTTAGCGTGTGCATGCGTGTGTGTGTGTTTGTGTGTGTGTGTGTGTGTGTGTGTGCCCTCCCATGTGTACAATATAGATTTGCACATACGTATGCATGTGTACATCTAGATCTTGGTTGGGAATGCATTTATTGGAGATGGTACATGCTGCCATTACAGTTGGTCTCTCCCAAGTGTGTGCGGTGGATAGCTGGGTGCCATGATGGCTCATGCACCACAGGTGTGCAGCCCCGCCCCCCCCGGCCCCAGAGTCCAATCAGCCTGACTCAGGCCAGGTGAGGCTGTGAAACCAAACCAGCCACACGCGGCGGTCCACAGCATGTTTTGTATGTTCACACTGTGAACAATGGACGATGTTGACACCGCGGTTCACATCCATATGCAGGATGAGCCGCTGTGCTGTGCCGGGGTTAGCACACATGAATTGTATAGCTATAGCCAGACGCCAAGAAGAAAAGCCTCTTAAAGCCTTCGTATCCATAAATAAAAGGTAAAAAAAAAGATATATACAACCGTGTGTGTGCATGCGCTCGATCAATACAAACAGACATATTCTATTCTGGAAATGTGTGCCGACCCACAACCTTATATAAAATTCATAAAACACAGAACATGTATAAAAGCATTCCTATGTACCGGGTA
This sequence comes from Merluccius productus, assembly GCA_027122695.1. Lineage (NCBI taxonomy): Eukaryota > Metazoa > Chordata > Actinopteri > Gadiformes > Merlucciidae > Merluccius > Merluccius productus. The sequence goes on along the minus strand of JAOPJI010069887.1, from coordinate 9,068 downwards.
TGTCCATATGTGTATGCGCGGTACGGAGTCCGAAGGGGGGGGGGGGGTTAAACCTTGTATACGTGTCTTTCCGTCCGCCTGTCTGTACAGTGTACATTCGAAACGGTAATTGCAATTTGCCTGAAACACTAAATTAATTGCTAGGCCATAAGCGCTATAAGCGCCGGGTCGGCCTTTTAGCATGAGAGTGTGTTTTTATGCTATTTGTGCTTCCAGTTTTTATGATCCGGGAGACCTACATCCCCGCTGCAATACCTCTCTGTCTCTGTCTCTCGCTCGCTCTTGCTCTCGCTCTCTCTCTCTCTCTCTCTCTCTCTCTCTCTCTCTCTCTCTCCCAGCGCAGTGCTGCATATTCCCACATGAAGAGTGCTTGTACAACACCTCCCCTGGAGATCCTATGGCCGCCACACAAAGTGCCCCTTATCAACAATTAATGAAAACCTCTGAAATAATATATATATATTTTTTTCTGTTTTAGCCAGATGAGGTGACGAATAACCGAACAGGAAGCCGTGATCCGGGGGAAACACGCGAGACGCAACTGTTGTCCCGGGACTTGACGAAGCATCGTACGCAAGGTAAAATGCGCTCCGCTTTGTTGTTTTTTTACGACCAACCGGACACATGCTCATGTCACACACAACATGCGTACGGTGGGCTCCCGAATGACATCATAATGACGTCATTATAGGCCAATGAAAACACAGGAGCTTACATTTCTCCGGTGTGATGCGCGTTCGTTGGTTTTCGGCAATCACGGATTGTTCAATTTCGGCAAACACTCGCATCCCGTCCCAAAATGATCCACATCCTAAGGTATTGAATCTCATCCTTTTGTCCGGATCCTGTTGTACTTGAGAATATGTGGCATCATGAAAGTTCAAAAAAGTTTTTTTTTAGTTTTTTTTGGCACTGACAACTCCAACTCTTGTCTGTTCTCTTCTCTTGTTGATCTTTTGTCACTTCCATGTCTCCCCTGAAATATGTGTATTTTTCTTTTTTGGTTGCCTGGCATCGTACCTGACCTTTCCTTCTCTCTCTCTCTCTCTCTCTCTCTCTCTCTCTCTGTCTCACGCTCTCTCTCTGTCCTGTTATCTGTTCCTACTTTTTGTTGGCTTGCGCTCACTCACTCACACACATACTCTCACACACACACATACTTACACACACACACACACATTGTAAAAGCATTGAGCATCACTAGGTCCGTAAAAAAAAACAGAAAATAAAAATGCTTCCTTGCCGAACGCAGTTATTTTGAGTGCATCGCGCCGTTGTAAAGCCGACATACAGAGACAGTGCGGTGATGACATCATGCAGGTGATGCATCAGCTGTTGGGGGCGTAACCCCGCCCCCCTCCACCAAACTTTAACCCCAGCAGCTGTTCTGCCAGCACTCACCCATGGGTGCCCAGAGGATCATGGGGACGGCAGGCTGGTGCCCCGGCAACAACCCTGGGGTCTCAGTGCGCCCCCCCCACCGACCCTACATATTGTGTGGGTTTTAGGACGTGTGTGTGTGTGTTAAGACGTGTGTGTGTGTGTGTGTGTGTGTGTGTGTGTGTGTGTGTGTGTGTTAGGACGTGTGTGTGTGTGTGTGTGTGTGTGTGTGTGTGTGTGTGGAACGCACACTGTGACCTTCCGGCGCTCAGGTGGCAAGGGCGTCACATGATCAACGTATGCACATCCATCTGGTGCCTTTTTTGTTGTGTGTGTGTGTGTGTGTGTGTGTGTGTGTGTGTGCACAGTCCAATATACTAAGTTAAGTATGCTTAATTCAGTTGTTTTGGAAGGAAGACTGAAGCAAGATTAAGAACGGGATTTTTGTGTAAAGGAGATGTCCATGACTAGAGTGTAACTGGACACACACCTATTATTCACACCTGCATCTGCAGGTTACCTTGATAGCTAGCAACCACATGCCATACCACTTGTGTGTGTGTGTGTGTGTGTGTGTGCGTGCGTGTGTGTTTGTGTGTGTCTTCTCCCTCTTCCACAATCTTTCTGCTTGTGTCTTGGCACTCATCTATCTGTTTATATTGCCGTCTGTCTTGCCCTGAGCGTCTCACTCTACCGACCCTTCATTTGTCAATACTATGAGCGTCAATCTCCTGCTATCTCTCTCTCTCTCTCTCTCTCTGTCAGATGTGCATGTTTGTGTGTGTGTGTGTGTGTTGGGGGGAGATTCATATTTGTTGTTTGTGTGTGTGTGTGTGTGTGTGTGTGTGTGTGTGTGTGTGTCGGGTGGTCAGAGAGGTCTAACATGTGTTTTCTTTGAAATTTGGCTCTTCTCTGTGTTGCCAATTATTGCGGCGGCTTTTTGCTGAGTTCCCCTGCTATCCGAGTTATGCACAGCCAGAGCCTCTGTGGCAGCACCACTGATAATAACACCTCGGGGGAGAGAGACACACACACACACACACACACACACACAAATGTGTGTTTGTGCGTGAGAGAGAGCGTGCATGTGCGTACGTGCAAGCGGCCGTACACAACCAGACACAACAGTTAATTGTAGTGCAGATTTGACACCTACGCCGTTCAGAGCCCATCCATCGACAAATAACAGCGTGCCATCGGATTGCAGTGATTGGCTCGATTGAAGTGCTTCCTGGCAGAACAGTGTGACCCTTAGTTTGAGGAGTTTGGTCCCAATGTCCATTACATAGCCTTTATATAAGACGCTGACAGTACAGTACGGTTTTCACAGCATTAAGTATCATACAGCAGAACAAACACATACACACGTACTACAAATATTATATTTTATAGCAATATGTCCTTAAAAACTGAAATAAAAACATGGTTATTTGTCAAACGTATAACTATGTAAGTTATTTTAGCCGTTCTACAGCCAACTTGCAGAAACGTAACCTAGCACCCTCTTTTTACAGACCCCCCCCCCACGACAACATCTTTTATCACCTCTCTTTACAGAGATGAGTTCGTATCTGTTGGCTTAGTTCATTCAGCTGTGTAATCGCTCTGGAGGCGCGGCCCATGGACAAAGAAGGAATATGCCGTAGAAGTGCACGGTGCCAGGCGCCTCTCCAGGAAACCTCTCAAATGTAGGCAAAAAACGATTTTACTCGTGGCTTTGGGGAAAAGAGACTCTTGTATGATCCCCCCCCCCCCCACACACACACACACACACATGTTTATCTCCAAACCACAGATGAAGTGATTTTCTGTCGCCGTGTTGTTTAGCTGGCAGAGATGACCGGCGGCCTGCTGATTGCATTGAAGTGTATTGTCTGCCTTCAAGTGTATCTGACCAATCACAACATCTGTATGTGTTTATGCATGGCTCTTGCTTATTATAATATAATATACTATAATATGAGATTAACTTCAAATCATTTGTTCATATTTCATTGTATTTGATCTATTTATTTGACAGGGACGGTGCACATTGACAACATTACTGTCTTACTGTAATAAAACATTAAAATCACTAAGTTACTTTGGATAAAAATGTCCGCTACAGCAGGGGTTCTCAGTCTTTTTCAAGCCAGGGACCCCTTACAGTGGATAAATATGTACAAAGACCCCCTACCATTGTTGTGGATTGCAACTTCAATCCAACCCACTGAACACCCTGATAAATATTGTCCTTGTATTACTTGCCAGGAAATGTATTAATAACATGCACTGGAAATCTACCGGCTCGATTAACTTTTAAGTTATGTCCCCCTTGTCCCCCTTCGCCGTGAGTAATTATCTCAAAGGTACGCTTGTGTTATTTTTAATGAATTTTATTTTCGATAAAGTATGAGTTGTATTTATTCTTGTGTCCCCTTGGCCATATTGGCTACGGTCCCCTGGGCGTCCCCGGACCCCGCTTTACGAACCGCTGCACCGCTGCAAGACATAATAGTCCAAATATTTTTAAAACAGCATTTGTGTGGGAGCCCCCAGCCAGTGTCAATTTGCGGTAGCAGTGTGTTGCTTCACACAACGCAGTGGGAACTATGGGAAGAGTATTATGTCTGTAGAAGCAACTCCCTGACAATATCCTGATGGCCTCATGGGGAGGATCCTTATCCTACCTAACTAGACTATCTGTCTGGCAGAGAGATACACACACGCACGCACGCACATGCACACACACACGCTTACACTCAAAAATGCACGCTCACTAAACGTCGACACAAACAGCCTGAGGCTATGTCCAAAATATTGCAAGAGAGAGAAAGAGAGAGAGAGAGAGAGAGGGGGGGGGGGAGAGAGAGAGCGAGAGAGAGAGAGGGGGAGAGAGAGAGAGAGGTATTGCAGGGGGAAGTAGGTCTCCTGGATCATACAAATGAAAGCACAAACAACTACAGAGAAAGAGAGAAACCTAAGCAGGCTGCTGTTTGCTAGTTACCCCCCCCCCCCCATTATGGTTGTTGTTGTTGTTGTTGTTGTTTTTCTGCTTCTGCTCATCCTGGCTCCGACCGGGCATCCCTAGAAAAAGCCCCGCTTCAGGGCAGACGCGGAGGGGCCTTCAGTCGCCGCCGCCTGCACCGTGTCTGGCTCTACCAGTTCAACCGAAAAAAAATAAATAAAAAAAACACATCTCTTCCCGCTCCCTCCCTCCCTCCCTCCCGCTCTCCCCCCCTCCCTCCCTACCACCCTCACTTTTGTTGTCATTTCATCTTGGATTCAGTGAACCGAGTTCAATGGTGATTTGTTCAACTCTGAGTGTGTTCAAACGCTTGCTCCACATAAACAATGTTTTTATCCACGGACAATTTGAACCAGAGGAGAAGGCGGCGGCACACGGGGTACAGACAAACAAACTGATTTATTTCTCTGGCTGGCTGTCCTTATTTAATGGACACACAAAGAGCAAAAATGTTACAGCGCCGCCTGCTTGGCGGGGGAATTAGCAAGGACAAAACTCATGCATGCAATTAAAATGGATCCGCCGCCGCCGCCGCCGCGTGCGAACGGACAACGCTACGACGCTCGTTAGCTAGGGGGCCTATATAATACGTAATAACTATACCTGAAGTAGATTGTTAACGCTATAACCGCCGCCGCCGCTCGGCCCCGCCGTTCCCAGGACGCACGCTGACAAGCGCTATGGATCATAATCAACACCATGTAGTAATACCTCCCACCGGTTGCTTTATTTCCCTATTCTTTCTGGAGAGAGTTAATTTGTCGAATGCCAGGGTAAAGTGGTGCACTCTGTCTTGTGCTGTCTGAGGGTATGAACTCATCTATCACCCCCCGCACACACACACACACACACACACCCCTAACCCCCCCATGGTCAATCTAAAGGCTGCAAATTACTGAGGTGCGTACATGTGTGCTCCTCATCGTGCAAATAGGACACCCGGGGTGAGAAAGATATGTTTTAATAATGGATAAACAGCATGTGGATCCGTTTCAGGGCATCGTTTTTGCAGGATGGCGGTGCAGGTGTGTGTGTGGAGGCGTGAGGTTTTAGTAGTGAAGCCTTTTCTCTCGTGAAAATCCTAAGCGACAGCGACTCTCGTGACTGTGTCAAAGTAAAAGCGGGCTTTGGAAAGCGGTTCTGCCCGGCTGGCTGGCTGTCTTGCTGTCATGAAGGGGGGGGGGGCTTGGAAGATAAAGGGAAGTTGAATCCCACAGGGGATGAGGTTGAAAGGCGCACGGGGACTCGACTCGGGTGGAGCCTTTACCGCCCTTGATGTCGGAAGCAGGTGTAAGCAATCGTCTTCCCGAAGCCCTTCGCTAATTAGCAGCCGCGGCGGCGGCGGTGTCAACAAAACGGGTGGAAGGACACGGCTTAGCAGTGCATAAAAAAGGCGGCGGCGGCGGCGGCGGGTAAAAAAAAAGAAACGGCTGAGCTTATTATTGGCTACTCGAGATGCGTAATGCGGCTTTAATCATATCCTGAACTCGAAAATTGAAATTGTAGGTTCACAGCGTAATCTGATTTCTGTTCAGTCGTGATTGATCTGTTTAAGTGGACCGCTGAGAGGTAAATAGACCACTCGGTTTTTCTCATCACCGCCGCCACTTAAAGCTCTTCACAACTAATCCCTTCACGCGTTCACCTGTTCATATCACACATGAGCACATCCGAGGGGGGCGGTGCCGGTGCCGGTTGCACCCCCCCCCCCCCTCCTATGATATGAATCCTGCCAGGATTCAGCAGTTAGGGGGTTTCGGGTGTCTCGCTTTCGGGTACGCTTTGCACACACAGGACCGCGCCCTTCGACCGCCCGGTCTAGCATGTATACCGGAGCTATACCGTCTCCCGATAACGCGCAGTAGGTAACATTCAAAAGGGAAGCTGAAATTACATCTCTTGCGGTGGCGCTCCTGCGTTTATTGTCCTATTGTTCAAATGTGATGCCCCTTTGAGCCGCTCCGTGTGAATATACGTACCGCGCCGCTCTCTTCGAACGCCATTACCGCATTGGGTGATGTTGTGATTACTGATGAACCGTTGAAGGGGCGAGGGACAAAGATGCTACCGTCAGCGACGATGTGACGCATGCGTTTGAAGGGGCTGAACGACTCGATACGTTGCTGTTGGCCCCCCCCGCCTCTGTTTATTATCCACGTTATCTGCGCAAGGGCTTGTTTTAATAGCCTATATGGGTTGGAGTCTTTAGTGTTAGTTGAAAATTGAGAAGTACCCTCAAAAACGCCTACTCTGCATATCTCTCACACACACTTGCGCACACACATACACACACACACACACACACACACACACACACACACACACATGCACACATGCACACTAGCAAGTGTGCGCCGCGCACACATCACAATGTGCACAAATGAAAAAACACAAAGACATCTGTCAGTGTTAAATCCCTGCGGTTGTCACGGCGACCCCCAGACAGCCGTAGGGCTCCCGGGGAGACACTGCATGCGGGGAATATTCATGACGAGGCAAGCCGGTCCACAACTCACTGACAAGCCTCTTAATCAACCAATCACACACACACTGAGCTCGATATTGCAGCGTGTGTGTGTGTGTGTGTGTGTGTGTGTGTGTGTGTGGTGTGTGTGTGTCTGTTTAACTATCTTTGTGAGGACCTTTTACGTCAGTACACTTGTGTGAAAGTGCACAGTAGCTGCGCAAGGCTCGCGGTGATTGTATGGCCGTTGTAATCGACTGTGTGTGTGTGTGTGTGTGTGTGTGTGTGTGTGTGAGAGAGTGCACAGTAGTCGCACAAGGCTTGCAGTGATTGTATGGCTGTTGTAATCGACTGTGTGTGTGTGTGTGTATGTGTGAAAGTGCACAGTAGTCGCACACAGCTCGCAGTGATTGTATGGCCGTTGTAATTGACTGTGTGTGTGTGTGTGTGTGTGTGTGTATGTGTGTATGTGTGAAAGTGCACAGTAGTCGCGCACGGCTCACAGTGATTGTATGGCCGTTGTAATTGACTGTGTGTGTGCGTGTGTGTGTCTCTGTCTGTCTGTCTGTCTGTCTGTCTGTCTGTCTGGTTTACTTTCCGCGTGAGGACCTTTAACACGTCATTCTAAAGAATACAGTGATCATACCGCCATTATAATCGACCGCATATTTGAAACCGAAAAACAAATATCTCGAGAGTCATACAATATGTATAAGCCGTTCCCCCCCCCCCCGCTACCAAAGTAGCACAGGAGCCACATTATAATAAGGCTCTCTCCTCTTCAGCCCAGACGTGTGTGTGTGTGTGTGTTTTTCTTTCCTTTTTACCTTCGCCTGCTACCTTTCCCTGTGTGTGCACTGCACACACACACACACACACAGCCCTTTAAAACATGTTGTGCTTCAATCAATATGAGAACAAGCTTTCACTCTTTTTTCCTCCTTTCCCCTAACCTGGTTTTCCCGGCGCCGGAGCCGAGGCTGTCCTGCGAGGAGATTTACAGTGGAGAAAGGAGCCCTGCGCCCGTGGCATTTAGCAACACTAGCGCCGGCGCTCACGAAAGGTCACGTACCAAAAAGCTTTCATTACCATTTCACCCCTCCATCCTTTCCCTTCCCTCCCTCTCCGTCTGCTCTCACTCCCCGCGCCCTCATTCCTCTCCTCTCTCGCTCACACACACACATTTTCTCATTTTTTGGGGGGCTGGCGGCGCGCACCGTTTTTGATTGCATGTTCTGAAGTGGGGCCCCGCCGTCAAGAACGGTGACGCCGTATTTTCAAAAGGGGTTCAACATTGGATATCGTACGGTGGCTCTCGCTCGTATCTCTCGCTGACATCCTCCCTCCTCTCCGTCGCCCTCTTGTTTTTTTTTTCTTCTCCTATTTCGCTCTCTCTCTCTATCTTTCTGTCCCTCTGCCTCTGCTCGGTTCATTCCTCATTCTCAATTCACTGTGTTTCTCAAACCCGTTCTCAATCATTTTATGAGGTCCTATGAGGCTAGAACGGGGGCGGGGGGGGGATTTGATTAATGCATATCTTTTCTTTATATATTCATGAATACATTCCGATGTCTATTAGAAAGACATGACTTATTTAAGTGGAGATTTTTTTTACCGCCGTTTCTCCCTCGGTGTGTGAGAATTTGATCATTATATGTTGTGGGTTTTTTTTTTTTTGCCTCTCTCGCTCTCTCTCTCGCTCTCTCTCGCCAATCACACCTCTAAGGCTCAATCTCTCTGTGTTTTTTTAAGCCCAAACGCAGCTTGAGCTTAGAGGCTTCCCGCCCGATGAAGACTGCAAGCTGAAAGTTGGTTAACTAAACCTTAGGGGGACTCTTCCTGTATCGTCGTATAAGAGCGATAGGCAAGGAAACGCCTGATGTGCCGTATAAGTTGAGGGGAAGATCTAGAGAATGACTCCATACTGCTTACAGTCGTCTATCCGCACATCATTTCAGACCATCATTTCAGCTATAGCTACCCTCACTCCCCATCCGCCGCATTCATTTCCACCCTCAAATACTCTCCCCGCTTTCTTTGTTTAGCTCGGCTTGACGAAATTAAGATCCTATCCGTTAGCGTGGGGTGGTTTCCCCCGGGAATAGACGGTCTTCATTATTCAGCGGCGCAAGGCAAGACCCTCTTTTTCGGCAACAGGCCAGAAAGCAGCGGCTGGGGGGATTACAGTGGGGGGGGGGGGCGATACTGTACACTGAA
>JAOPJI010069866.1:0-10670 GCA_027122695.1 Merluccius productus | reverse complement strand
GAGGGCCAGTGGACCAGAGAGTACAGAGTGCAGTGATGTGTATTGAAGGGAGCATTTGTGGCAAACCGGATAGCAGAATGGTAGAGGGTGTCAAGTTTGGACAGTGTACCTTTACATGCAGACCTGTATATGATGTCACCATAGTCAAACATGGGGAGAATGGTCATTTTGATGAGGGTGAGTTTGGCAGAAGAGGTGAAGGTGAGACGGTTTCTGTAGAGGAACCCGAGTTTAGCCTTGACTTTGGATTGAAGGTTTGAGATGTGGTTGGAAAAGGATAGTGTGTTGTCTAACAAAATGCCCAAGTACTTATAGACCGTAACCTGGTCCAGGGAAGTACCCTCGCTGGTGGTGATAATGAGGACGGGGGGGGACGTAGCACCCTTACGACAGAACCACATAACCTTGGTTTTTGAAGTGTTCAGGGACAGTTTAAGGTGAGTGAAAGCCTGTTGGATGTGGAGGAAGCTATCTTGAAGTGTTTTGATTACAGTGTCGGAGGAAGGACCAGTTGCATAAAGGATTGTGTCGTCAGCGTATAGATGAATAAGTGAGTTACCAGAAGCCAGAGGTGTGTTATTAATGTATATGGAGAACAGTGTGGGGCCGAGTATGGAGCCTTGGGGGACACCCTTGGATACTAGAAGAGGGTGGGAGAGAAGGTTTTCAAACCTCACCCGCTGTACCCGATGAGAAAGATAGTTAGAGAACCAGGACAGTGAGTGATTAGTGACCCCAATACTGCTCAGTCTATCTAAGAGGATGTTATGATCAACAGTATCAAAAGCTTTGGCAAGGTCAATGAATATTGCAGCACAGTGTTGTTTAGCGTCTAAGGCAGATGTAATATCATTGAGAACCTTTAAGGTAGCTGTAACACAACTGTGACCAGTGCGAAAACCAGATTGCAACCCAGACAGTATACCATACAAATCCAAATATCCAGTTAGCTGTTTGTTGACAAGCTTTTCAAATACTTTGGACACACAAGGCAAGATGGAAATGGGCCTGTAACTGTTTGGGTCAGCCTGATCACCGCCCTTAAACAGAGGAAGTACAGTTGCTTCTTTCCAATCGGTTGGTATCTCGGCCATCTGGAGAGAGAGGTTAAAGATGTCTGTCAAGGGAGATGCAATGATGGGGGCTGCAATCTTGATAAAGAATGCAGCAAGCTCATCAGACCCAGCTGGTTTTTTGGGGTCCAGTGTGGTTAATTCCCGCAAAACCTCTCCCACCAAGAAGGGCCGAAGGGAAAAACTGTGAGGGGGAACAGAGAGGTCAGGAGCACAACCAGGACTAGTGGTTACCGAAGGTTGAGGGGTTGGGCTCAGGGGCGAGGGGGTCTTTGAAATGGAGGAGGGGTTTAAAGACTCAAAAACAAAACCAGACTTTATAAAATGCTGATTGAATATATCAGCCATAGAGTTCTTATCTGTAACAATAAGATCATCCACTTTAAGTGACAAGGGTCGAGTCGAGGGTTTGTTCTCCAGTTTTCTCACCGTTTTCAAAAAGTACTGGGGGTGGAGCCAGATAATGTAAATTGTTCAATGAAGTAGCCAGCTTTGGCCCGTCGCACAGCTTGTGTGGCCTTATTCCGGATCTGGCGAAACAAAAGGCTGTCAGTGGTAGACCCAGATAGGCGTGCTTTCCGCCAGGCGGCATTTTTATGATGCAGCAATACTGCCAAATCACGGTTAAGCCAGGGACTGTAGCGGTTTTTTATTCGTAGTATTTTAAATGGGGCATGCTTGTTTATCACAGCTCTAAAAAGGTCTCTGAACATCAGCCATGCATCGTTCATGGTGGGGATCAGGCTGATTCTATACCAGTGTACATTGGAAAGGTCATGCAAGAAGGCTTAAATATTGAACTGTTTTAGAGTACGCTTATTACTGATGGTGACAGGCTGAGAAGAATTTGCAAACACAGGCAATAAAACAGTGGTCACTGATTTCATTGCAAAACACACCGGATTGATACATATGAGGGGAGTTAGTGAAAACCACGTCTAACAAGGTAGCCTTATCAGGAGTATTGGAGGGATACCTGGTGGGGTGTGTTACGATTTGATGGAGATTAAGGGAATCAAATTGTTGTACAACTTTCTCAGGTGGCTTAAGCATGTCCCAGTCCCAAACTCAGACCTGGTGAAGGGCGCCAGGGCACTACTTAGAGCTTCTAAGGTGCAAGCAGGTGCAGATGGAGGGCGGTAAGAGCCAGCCACTGACAGAGAAATGTTATTGGATAGCTTGATATTAAGAACAAGCAAATCAAATTGTTTAGGAATGGACCTAGCCATGGTTATAGTGCACTGTAGATGTTCTTTAGCAAAAATTGCCACCCCACCCCTGGATGACCTATCCTGTCGAAACAGTTTGTAACCAGACAAGTTTACCTCAGGGTAGGGAATAGATCTACGCAGCCAGGTCTCAGTAATCACTAGAACATCAGGATTAGAGCTTTCCATTTTAGGTAATATACTTCTTGTGTTGACATGCAAAAATCCCAGAACCCCCATGAACATTACCAGAAATCATAAGTAGAAGTAGAATCAAAACACGGCAGAGAGCAGAGGAGGTACTACAATGGAGTTGTTTTTTAGAGACAGTTGTATGTACATCAGATGGCAACAAAACCATTTTGTGGAGCAAACTCATAATAAAACATGACAACAGTGGGGGAATAATAGAGTTCATATTTGGTGTTAATCCAAATGTCCTCACCACCATTAAAGAGGCAGTGTCTCTGTTGTTTGAGCAAACACTGTCAGTTTTGCTGACACTGGGTAAGATGGGAAGGTCATGAAGTTTATTTTCACGCGCAATAGATGTAGGAAATGCAGTAAAGAATGCCAGAAAGAAGCCAAACAATTTAAGGTAAGCCATAACTAGTCCAAATGCCATCAGTCCACAGCAAAGCCACCTAGCTTGGTGGCTAGCACAGCAAGGCCACAAGTTTGGTGGCTAGCACAGCAAGGCCACCCAGCTTGAAGGCTTGCAGGTAAAGGGGAGACAAGGATGAGATAAAAAATAATAATAAAGAAATAAAATAAAGAAATAATAATGTTCAGTTCAGTTATGAGGGAGTCCAGTTTGTAATTGTACGTATGAATGTGTGTGTGTATTGGAAAAGAGAGTGGAGAGAAAGGATGCAAGTAGTCTCAGCAAAGCAAAGCTAACTACTCAGCTTGGTGGCTAACAGCAGCACAGCTAACACAGTAGCACAGCTAACACAGCAACACAGCTTTTTACCTGCTGCAGGGCTAGGGCCTGGTGGTAGCTGCACCTTGGCCTGGTGGTGGCTGCTGCAGGGCCTGGTGGTAGCTGCTCCTTGGCCAGGTGGTGGCTGCTGCAGGGCCTGATGGTAGCTGCTCCTTGGCCAGGTGGTGGCTGCTGCAGGGCCTGGAGGTAGCTGCTCCCTGGCCTTGTGGTAGCTGCTCCTTGGCCTGGTGGTGGCTGCTGCAGGGCCTGGTGGTAGCTGCTTCTTAGCCTGGTGGTGGCTGCTGCAGGGCCTGGAGGTAGCTGCTCCTTGGCCAGGTGGTGGCTGCTGCAGGGCCTGGTGGTAGCTGCTCCTTGGCCTGGTGGTGGCTGCTGCAGGGCCTAGTGGTAGCTGCTCATTGGCCAGGTGGTGGCTGCTGCAGGGCCTGGTGGTAGCTGCTCCTTGGCCAGGTGGTGGCTGCTGCAGGGCCTGGAGGTAGCTGCTCCCTGGTCTGGTGGTAGCTGCTCCTTGGCCTGGTGGTGGCTGCTGCAGGGCCTGGTGGTAGCTGCTCCCTGGTCTGGTGGTAGCTGCTCCTTGGCCTGGTGGTGGCTGCTGCAGGGCCTGGTCCTTGCTCCTTGGCCTGGTGGTGTCTAGACGCCCCTAGCGGCAGCAAATTTAATTTGCAGCCAGGGGGTCTAGCCCTTTGTCGTCGTTGCTGGAAACAGAAAATCTGTCAGGCAATCAATCACATCGTGAGGGGTGGAATCGGAAGCCGGGCTACCATGACGACAGAGTTGCAACCGCGTTAGAGGAAAACAATGGCTGCTGCTGGCGAACAGCTGGCGAACAGCTGTCTTTCGACTCGGCTTTGGCCGCGACTCTTCAAGACTTGAAGTTAACATTTTCTTTGAGAAAAGAACAAAGAACGGCACTGAAGTCTTTCCTCGAAATTACGTAGTCAGAGCCGTCGCTCTGACTACGTCACCTTCTTCGTTGCTCTGATTGGTTGTAGCGCTATCCTATTGCGTGCAGAGGGAACTTGAAAGACAACTGTTTATCCCGCCCACACTGCCAATGGAGCAATGCCAGACCCTACATCTTTCTGATGTATGTCTGGCTTGCCAGGCTAGTTGTCCATCACTTTAAAGACAATTTATAGTAATGTAGTATGACCATATTTATATAATATTTTTTATTTATTTATATGATATTTTTGTGTGTGTGTACAGGTGTTCAAGAGTACATCTGGGGAAAGGCTGCTGGAGATCCATGCCCATGATGACGAGGTACTCTGCTGCGCCTTCTCCCCCGACGACCGTCTCCTAGCAACCTGCTCCAGCGACCGGAAGGTCAAGGTGAGTTTGGGAGTTAGAAGTGCAGTTTAAAGAAGTTAAAGCTCACCTGGTTGTTGTTTTTTTTTTCATGTTGAACGACGTGTGTGTGTCAGGCACACACACACAGAGGTGTCAAGTTACAAAGTACAAATACTTTGTTACTTTACTTAAGTAGAAATTTGGGGTATCTTTATTTTACTGGAGTATTTATTTTTCAGCTGACTTTTTACTTCTACTCCTTACATTTTCACGCAATTATCTGTACATTCTACTCCTTACATTTTAAAAATAGCCTTGTTACTCTATTTCATTTCGGCTTGTTTTCATTCCGGCTTGTCATCGTTCAAAGAAACACGCACAAAAAAACCTATTCAGATAAATTGCGGCATCCGGATTGAGTGAATTTGATTGTGGTTGGATGAGAAGTATAAACATATACTATTCCGACACCCTATTGGTTTGTACGCGATCCATCACACCTGCACATGACATATGCTGCGTTCCAGAAAAGTTGGATTTCCCAGTTGAAATTTCTGATTTCCGACCTCCAAGCGTTCCAAGTGCACGAGATTGAACATAGTTGTGTGACGTCAGACAACTGACTCTCCGTGAAGTTGGGGTAGATCATGGATGTATAATAGATCTATTATACATCCATGGGTAGATGGATTTGGCCCAAGTTTACAAGTAGGAACATGGCCTTTAGAAAAAAAATTTGGTGGAGGTGGGGTAGTGCACTATAGGCTCCTGTGACGCAGCCTAAGCTTTTGTCCTTACTGGCATTTTTTTCCCTTGCATTTTGAACTATATTTTTATTAAACACTCAACATATAAAAACAGTGTACAGAACATTCCTTGACAACATCACAGAATATGTATGACAGTGCGACAAAAAAAAACAAAAAAACAAAAACAAAAACAACAGCAACAAAAATTGGGGCCCAGAAGTTGAATAGTAATAATGAATGAAAAATAAATAAATACATAAGTGGACAATTATGATATTACAGCACAATGTGTGTTCTCCTCAGTTATAGAGGTAACTTGCTACAGGTAGCCACCTCCTCAAAAATACATCAGACCTTAATTGTAATTGAGCAGTTAGAGCCTCCATTCCATACACCTCCCCTAGCTTCTGTTTCCATTGTGCCACTGTAGGTGGCTGTGAATTCTTCCATTTTATTGTCACCATGTCTTCAGGAGTTAGATCGAAAAGAAACTGACTTGGGGTGAATGGTAAGTCGATTCCCAGAACTTTATCTATCTCACTTTTTACCCCCTTCCAAAATGGAAGTATCATTGGGCAATCGCAAAATATGTGTGAGTGGTCACCAACCATTCCACATTCTCTCCAGCAGTATATTGCAGCTGGGTTATCTACAAATTTGGAAATTACCGCAGGTGTCATAAAGAACCTAGTCTTCATCTTCCAGTCAAACTCCCTCCACATGTTACTATTAACACCCTTATGACATCCAATGCACATTGTTTCCCACTCTCCATCCTCAATTATAATATTTAACTCCAGCTCCCACTTATTTTTGATATAAAGAGTACTGTCTGGTGTATCCAATAATAGATTTCTGTATATATGAGAAACATACTTTTTGTTGGGTAGCTGATGCTTAATTATATTAATAAAGTAAGTTTCTACATTTGTTGGAGCATTTTTAATTATATTCCAATCTTTATGGCTTGTGATGTAATGCCTAATCTGAAAATACCGGAACATATCACTTTGAGGTAGAGAGAATTTGTCTTGGAGGTAGGAGAATGGCTGCAAAACGTTGTGACAAAACAACTGGTCAATAACCCTTAATTCTCTCTGCCCATTTCTTAAAAGTGATATCTGTTATTAAGGGGGGGAAATCCGGATTCCCATCAATCCGCGCGGCCCTTGAAAGGGCAGCCGTCCCTCTAATTCTCTTTTGGACTGTTGACCATACTTTTAAAGTGTGTCTTACCCATACATTTTTGATTCCCAGTTTCTACTGGGACTGCTTGCTCAGAAACACTAGAGCGGATAGAGGTATACCCGGTAGTGAATTCTGCTCTATATTTACCCATCCTGACTCCATGTCATTGGAAATCCAGGCTACCACTGCTGTCAGTTGCACTGCCCAGAAATAATATTTTAAATTGGGGAGGCTGAGTCCACCCCTGTCCTTCCCAAGAGTGAGCGTTTTAAGTCTCACTCTTGGTCTCTTATTTTGCCATATGAATATAGATATAAGTTTGTCTAGCATATTGAAGGCTGATGTCAGGATCCCGATTGGGAGAGATTGGAACAGGAACAAGAGTCTGGGAAGTAAATTCATTTTAACAGCCTCTACTCTACCCAGAATTGATAGTGGTAGCACATCCCATCTTGCCAGTTCATTTCTAAATATCTAAAATATTTGAGTATAGTTGAGTTACTTGGGCAGTGAGTGTAATCCCTAAATATCTGGAACCCTGTTTAGATCTGCGAAAGGACACTATATCATCAAGCTGGGGCCATGCCCCAGACACCATCATTGCTTCTGACTTACGAGGATTGAATGGACAGGATTTTCAATAAATAATATGTTGTCTGCGTATAAAGCTATTTTATGTTGGTTTCCACCCTCATCTCTTATTCCTTGTATAAGGGGGTTGTTTCTAATCAGTTCTGCGAGGGGCTCAATGCTAAGAGCAAACAGGGCTGGCGAAAGTGCGTCCCCCTGCCTTGTCCCCCTTCCCAGATTGAAGAAATCAGAGCATTGGCCATTAACTCTGACTCTTGACCGCGGGTTCATATAAAACACTCCAATCCAACTCAAAAAAGTTTCATTAAAGCCCATATGAGCCAGCGTTTGCTCCAGTCCAATCTATCAAACGCTTTCTCAGCATCTAGGCTGGGAAGCATTGAGGGAGTCTTTCTTTCCGAAGCAATAGATAGATTGTAGATTTAGAGCTCGTCTAACATTATTGGTGCCCTGCCGTCCAGTAATGAACCCGGTTTGTTCTGAGTTAACTACTTTCCGAATGTATCTTTGTATTCTGTGTGCCAAGATGGAGGTCAAGATTTTTAAATCTTGACAAAGCAAATTTATAGGCCGATATCCCATACATTGAGTGGGGTCCTTTCCGTCTTTGTGAATGACCGTGATTATTGCCTCTGACCAGGTTTTTGGGGGGTCCCTTTCATCCAGTGCATAATTATATACCCGACACAAAATTGGGGCTAGCTCGTTAACAAAAACTTTATAGTATTCCCCAGAGTATCCGTCAACACCCAGGGATTTACTGTTCTTTAACTTACTAATACTATCTATTATTTCCTGTACTGTTATGCAGCTTATGCTATCAGCCTCAACCTGTGATAATCTATTCAATTGAATCGAGTCTAAAAGTTTTGTTATTTTCTCCTTCTTCCCTAATAATTGTTGACCTTCATATAATTTTTTATAATACGCAGCAAACGCCTCTATTTCTTTCGGTTGAGAGGTAATTCTATTTGTGCCAGGGTGTTTAATTTTAGGTACCACTTGCATTACTTTTACTTTCATACTTTAAGTAGTTTTGAAACCAGTACTTCTACACTTTTAAAAAGCTTGAGTTGATACTATAACTTCTACAGAAGTCTTTTTAAACCCTAGTATCTGTACTTGTACCTGAGTAACAAATGTGAATACTTTTGACACCTCTGGTGTCAGGTGTGGAACGCAGTGCGGGGCACTCTGCTAAGGACCTTTGAGGAGGAGCACCAGGAGCAGATCAACCACTGCGTGTTCACCAACACCCCACGCTGCCTCCTGCTGGCCACATGCTCTGATGACAGCTGCATCAACACCAAGGTAATAACTATACTACTATAGCTAATAATAATACACATGCTGCTTCCTGCTGGCCACATGCTCTGATGACAGCTGCATCAACACCAAGGTAATAACTATACTACTATAACTAACAATAATATACATGCTACCTCCGAGTGGCCACATGCTCCAATGACAGCTGTGTCAACACCAAGTTAATAACTATACTGCCATCACTAATAATAATATACATGCTACCTCCGAGTGGCCACATGCTCCAATGACAGCTGTGTCAACACCAAGGTACTACTACTACTTCTACTACTACTACTACTACTACTACTAATACTACTACCGATAATAATATACTAATAATAATGTCATTATTATTAGTATAGCTCAACACGCATTTACAAAGTGTTAAATAGTAATATGCTACTTTCTAATACTCTTTCTCATTCTTTACATCTCTCTCTCTCTTCCTCTCTACCCCCCCCCCCCTCTTTAGTTGTGGAACCTGAACAAGCCCTCCTCACAGAACACCATTTTTGGTCACCTGGAGCCCGTCAACCACTGCAGCTTCTCCCCCGACGACGCCTACCTGGCTACCTGCTCCCGGGACGGCACTCTGAAGGTAGCTACGGGGCATGATATTCTGGAGTGGTTAGTAGGGCTGCCCGGTTGATGGATAAGTAAGGGATAATCCACAACGAGGTGTGCATGTATCGAAAAATAATGCACAACGCTTATACCATGGCCACTTACGAATCAATAATGTAATGTAATAAATGTAAGGGTGTTCATATTTTTCATATTTTAGGATTCATATTTTGGGGTAATTCTATCTTAAAATTACAACTTTTAGCTTGCACTACTTTTTGTGTGCCTGTAAACAAACGACAAACGACCAAAGAAATATATGGGTCTGACTAATGCCTAATGCCTAACCCCCGAGTCCGGTCCATGTTGACAGTTACTAACGTTTCGTTTAGCACATTAATTTCTTCTTCTTCTTGAAGCTTCATGTTCTTTGTCTGCATTAAGCCTTCTTGTGTGTCTCCAGCTGTTTGAGGTGTCTTCGGCCAATGAGTGGAAGTCGTTCAATGTGAAGGCTCTGTTCCCGGACAGTGAGGAGGAGGCGGAGAGCGAGGTCCTCGTCAAGTGCAGCACCTGGTCCCTGGACGGCACACGCGTCATATGTGCCGCCAGAAATGCCGTCTTTGTGAGTACTTTTTTACTGTGTGTGTGTGTGTGTGTGTGTGTGTGTGGTGGGGGGGGTTAGTTAGTTTTCCTGGGCTGTGTGCATAGTTAGAAATGTACCACTGATATTTGGAGACCAAATGATGTCCACACCCGCTACCCGATTATTTTAGCCTCTTTTTTAGCCTGTGTTGGTTGTTGGTTGTCCTCATCTTGTGGCTGTTGTATTTGTAAAGTAATTCACAGCCATCACCACTCCCATGTTCTTTCACTACCTCTCCAAATGTTTCCCAAACTCTACTTTTCTTTTTGGAACGGCATGGCCAATGACATGGCCAATGACATTTATTTTCAATTGCTATGAACCTTTTTATCGTAGCCTATATAAGCAATATTTGGCAAATTACATTTTATTTTAACTGACAAGTTACTGACTCACCAAATTCACTGACTTAACTGGCAGGTTACCCGCAAAGCATAAACATATTTAGTTTGACTCGACCGCAGGCATCTGCTGATCCACTTTGGATCAGCCGCGCATCACTTGTGTGTGTGTGTGGTTAGTTTGTTTTTGCCTGGGCTGTGTGTGTAGTAAGTTAGCCTTGCATGTGTGTTTGTGTGTGTGTGTGTGTGTGTGTGTTGTAACAAGGACATCCTCTCTGTGTGTGCAGGTGTTCAGTGTGGAGACAGCAGAGTTGCTGCTCCAGATCTGGACCAGCAGACTGAGCACGGTGCAGTACTGCCACGCCTGTTCTACCAGCAACCTGCTGGCTATAGCCCTGTCCCACTACACTGTAGAGGTACACACACCCACACATACACACACATTTATTACCTGGGTAAAGCTTGTGTGTGTCCCTGCCTCTTTCTGTACGTGCGTTTGTTTGTTTGTTTGAGTGAGTCTCTATATATGTGTGTGTCTCTCTCTCTATATCTGTGTGTGTGACACACCCAGCTGTGGGACCTGGAGTCCAATAAGAAGATAGCAGACCTCAGTGGTCACCTGAGCTGGGTGCACGGTGTCCAGTTCTCCCCCGACAACTCCATGCTGCTGTCCTGGTCCGACGACCACACCGTCAGGGTCTGTGTGTGTGTGTGTGTGTGTGTGTGTGTGTGTGTGTGTGTGTGTGTGTGTGTGTGTGTGTGTGTGTGTGTG
>JAOPJI010069841.1:0-10673 GCA_027122695.1 Merluccius productus | reverse complement strand
TGTGTGTGTGTGTGTGTGTGTGTGTGTGTGTGTGTGTGTGTGTGTGTGTGTGTGTGTGTGTGTGTGTGTCATACATGGCACATAAACAATATAGTTGCTATAGGCTACCCATCTATACATATCACTAGACTGACCTATCCCTAAAATAGGCAAGGTTTAAATGACACATTATTTACATTTAGTATATACAATGTAAATGAAATACTTGCGTTAATGACAGATTACATAACGTTGTGCATAGTTAAGACAGGATGCAAACTTGTCAACTTTTAGGCAAAATTCGCCATTTGAAAAAAATAGGTCACCTAATTGATTTGTGCAGATCCTATGACAAATACATTTTTTGGGGGTGGGGGGGTCTATGTCTCAAAGTCGTCTGTGGGTAAAATCATCTTTGGGTGGGCGTTTAATGTAGTGTTGTTCTGCTGCTCTCTCGGCAATTTGAATTCCAAATTATTGACCCAATCCAATAAAATGAGATTTGAGTTGCTAGGCAAAGATTCCTGATGATTATCAAATCCTGATTGGCTGGTTTAATTTTGAAATTACTAAAACTGTCGGCTCAACTCGGCTGTGCCTACAGAGCCATCGCATTTAGGAGGGTTACTGGTTTGACTCATTAATAATGCTGTAGTGATTATGTGTACGCCGCATTAGGCGGGCATTAAGTATACATAGTTACTTTATTGAAACGTTATCTTGCTAATTAGTGCACTAACTTGATCTCATTCCACAAATCTGTATTTTAGAGCTCATCTCTCAATCAGGTTCCACTTGTTTTTTGACTAACTCAATGTAATGTCAAGTCATTGTAATGTCTAGAAATCCGCTTCGTGTTTTCCATCTCCATTGGTTCTAAACACACAAAGTTTACAAAGGTTTTTCCAATAACGAAATATCTATAAAGGTTTCGAGTTTCCTGGTATAAGATGAGGGTTTTTTTTAAATTGGATTTATTAGTTCCTCAAGCCTAGCTAGACCGAAGAGCCTGCAAATAATGGCTAGTTCCTACATTAAAGGGCATGTTAGCCAAACCGCCACCAACTTCGCCACCAGAATCTGCTTTTTTTTCTCAGTAAGTTTAGGATTGAGGGCACTGTGACTTGACTGGCTAGGTGGTCAATCCCTTCTTAACACTTGTATAATAACTGTTCTTTGCTTTATTGTAAAAACAGAGAGCCTTGGGGAAATAAAGGCAGAGTGTCAGTGGATAGAGACACACAAAATGTGGACTTCAGCAAAACCAAAGGTATGTTTGTTTTAGGTATAACCTAATTGGAGAGGGCTGAATCCTAGGGACATCAAATATCGGACATGAGGCACAGAATTAGAGAGAACAAGGCAGAAAGTTCCACAAAAAAAGGAACTTTATTCTGACATAAACTTCCCCTTTGACTTTGTCAAGTGGTGGGTCTTTAGTAATTACATATAAAGATGTATGGCATATTAGATCAGTGTATTTACTCACTTAGTCATCTTAACTATTAATTATGAAACTCAAATCCTCAGTGGCTCTGAACAAAGTTAGAGTAATATTCAAACACAAACAATTCATCACAATTCACCATCAGTTAAACACTAGAATAGCCATGGACTGTTATGGACTACTGTCATAAATAGAACTAAACAACAAATACATGGCATGAGCAAACTGATACATTTTAAAAAATAACTCACTTTTAGACACACTTAACAAGCATACGGGGACACAGGTCTGGTTGGTGGTACTGATTCATGGCAGATCAAGTTCACCTGCATCTAGTTGACTTCAGACAGCACAGGTGCTCGTTGCTCTTCCCAGAGCTCAACACAGTCATGGCAGACATGGAATACTTTCAACAATGTTGGTATACTGTTATAGAGAGATGTGGCCCCTAAAATAGTCAGATCTAATATTTAATCTACTTTCATGGTGTTATTCCACCAAGATCACGGTGTCCTCTAAGCTGTTTGCATACACACTGCTCCCAAACAAAAACTGTCCTGTGCACACCAAGTTTTATATTGTGTGCACTTGATTTGCATGCATTTGCTACTTGCAGGCACTGAAAACATGTTGTAGTATTTGCCGTTCTCTCATTTCGTCTCCTTCCTCCTGTCCTCGCCTCTCCCTTGCAATGCCCTTGCTGTTTTGTCAGGCTACAATTGCCACTGAGGATGGTCACTCTGATGATGAGGATGAGATTCTTCAACACTGGCAGGTACAGATATGCTGTCCAAACAATATTCATCTTGTTGGTTTCTTTTAGTCTTATAGTCATCATCATAACTGCTGACCTTCCCCCACACACTTGTTTTTCAGGTAGAAGAGGACCCATACAGGACTCCAAAACGGCCAAAGGTAAATGTCAAACTTAGTTAAAATTATTAAAAGTACAACTAACGTTTTTGTTGTTGTAGTTGTCAATTGTATTCATTTATATTTTAAGACGCGACAGTGTGTAAAATAGGCAGCAGCACCCGACTGATCATTGTGAGAGGCTCAGTCATGAGCGAATCAGCGGTTATTAGGGCAAAACCAGGACTGGAGTGTTAAGAGGCATGCAGAACATTTATTCCCCCCCACCACCACCACCACCATCCTCTGAAGTCTGCAGATTCAAAAAATGTTAGTATAATCACTCTGTTCTTCCTGTCTTTAATGTTTGCCAATGTTCAGGTATTTTGCTCTATTCAAACACCAAGGCTAGCTTTGAAGATTTGTGTCCCTCTGGTAGTATCTTGGGTTGTGTAGCTTCCTCCATGATAAAACCCCAAAATCTGTGATTCTGTCTGTTGCTCAAGTAGAGGTTATTGGAGATTGTGTTTTTCTCTCTCCATTCACCACACAGGTCTGATAATCACACTTTCAGTAAACAAATGAGTGCGAACAAGCAACAGAGGGCAAAATATGTAAAATAACTAGTTCCTCTGCTTCAATGTTTTTAAGTGAATGGCCCTTTTTATGTTATTAAACCTTTCAAGTTGAACAAGTGTGGCACATTTCTTCCGAGCGGATGTTGGTGTTGCACTGGTTGGTTAAATAAAATAAGGAAGCAATTCACTTTAAAACATTTCAGCAGGATTACAATTTGTTGTATATATTGTCAGAACCTGCTTTGTTCGCTGTTGTTTTTTTGTTTATGTGCTGAAAGTGTGATTTTCAGACCTGTTTGGCCATATAGGCAGTGAATGGTGAGAGAAAAACACACAATTCTCCACTCGTCTCTACCTGAGCAACAGATAATGGAGAAGCACCAATTTTGGGCCTATATCACATCCAGGACAACCCAAGATACATATAGTTCTCCATCCCTTTTAAGCGTTTTCTTTCTCCATTTTCTCTTTCTCTTGTGCGCTCTCCATTTTTCTGCCCCAATAGACAGACTACGGAAATGACATAATGGATCTCAAGACGAGGATGAAAGACGAGGAAAAGGAGATCAGGCGGTTGCGAAGGTTGAACCTTCAACTACAAGAGAGTAAGTATGGAGGGGAGCCCTTGCAGTAACTTTTAACATATTTCCATGACAATATTATAATAACCTTTAATGACTCACACAACTCAATTGGAGATTTTGAATAGTGCTTCTTTTGATTTGATTTGTAGGACTAGCAGGTACAGTCACAAAAACTGGCAAAGACACTATACAGGCAGCTCAGCCTGCCCCCAGCCACCCAGTGCCATCTTCTAGCAGCCAACCAACCCCTCTTCTCCACCAAATAGGAGAAATAAAGGTATCACTTACATAGTCAGGAGAAATGCTTTTATTTGTGGACAATGCAGTGTTTCCTACATATATTTTATTTAGGCAGCCTGCCCAAATAAATACCCTTGCAAGCACTGAATCGATCATCTTAAATTGTGCTGTTTCATTTGTTTGAATTAATGTTCTGTGATGGTACGCGGGTTGCCAGCTATTAATGCATATAATAATAGTGGAAATAGTGCATTTTCTTGTGGACATCATGTGTTCCTCCTCCTAAGATCTAAAGATCATATTGAAATTCAATTGGCTACAGATCTTCCTATCTCTACACCTCACCATCTTTATCGGTTTAAGAATAAGTCAAATGAGACTCTTCATTGTCATCATCATCAAACCCCCCTTCAACATGTGATAAACACTGCCATAGCCCAATGTTTATCTCTTTGACCTCTCACTTCTGTTTTGTGCTGATCATTGATACTGTTTAAACAGGTCTATATCATAGTCTGGATGTTATAGTGTTTTTTTGAGGTAACACTCAACTGTATTACCTGTAAGCGATTACATACTCTGTGGTATGTGCTATATATTTAATTCATTACATTTTATTTATACAAGTAAGAAATAAAAAGACTATCAAAATGTAGTAACTTTAGAAATGATTTGACTTCAAGCTCACTGGGACTAACTTGAGACTTGCCTATTAATACTTGACTTACTTGATACTTGAGGTTTAAAAACTTGTTGACACCTCAGCTTTGCCACACATCTGACAACTTGCATTCTAGGAGAATATGGATGTATTATAATATGTTTTATTCTTTGCAGAATGAGTCTTTTACCAACTTAATGAAGCCAACTGCCTTGGATTATGCCCAAGGGTGTGAGGGCTACAAGAAACTCACCAGGCGCATAATGCACTCCATCTTCACTGTGGAAGAGATGTCGACGTGCTCCGTCACAGGAAAAAAGGGGAGGATTGTCGGGGAGAAAAAAAAGAGCCTCGACAAAGTCAAAGTGAAGCAAGTAATTGGTACGCATGCCAGAATATTGTTTGGGTTGGGCAAAATGCTATTGTGTCAGCTTGTTAACACACAAAAAAGTTTGAATTATGTTTTTCTTCATTACCATCTCCAATGCAAAGTGAGGTCATAATTCAATGTAAATAAAATTATGCACTCTTGGATCAACCATTGACACCTGTTTTACACAATATTAATTAATTAGGCTCTCTTTGACATCTGACTTTACATTTGTTTGGTGAGTACTGAAGTAAATTTAGTAGCATTTCATTTCTTACAGACCATGTCAAAAAAGTTTACAGAGACATCGGAGACACTGAGATCAAGGCCTGCATGGCACAAAAGTTAAAAGAGACCAGGAGACGAGCGGAGAGGCAAACATGGTAACCTATTTATACTGTACATGCCAAGTCACTGATGATTGCGTTATTCATAGAATCCAGATGGCTTCTAGAGGACCTACTGTTGGTCTGCACAGGATATGTGCTTGTTTGTTTCACTACTCTGAAGACATACACCAGTCATCACTTGAAAATAACAGAACCAATCCTGTAATCCAGATAGAAAAGAAATTCACCTTTAATGTCTTAGACTTTAATAGACCTTTAATAGATTGGTGTTTGTACTGCCCTAATCTTTGATTTGTTTTTCTTTTAATCCTAAAACAGGGAGCCTCCTGGAGGGGCCCAGAGGACTGGGAAAATGCACATACATTTTTTGCCCCCTTCATTCAATTTTTAGGAGCATTTTGATCCTTTTTTGTTCTAATATTTGCATTGCATGATTGCAAATAAACACTCAATTTGTATCACTTATATTTGTTTTTATGGAATGCCATTTAAGTCAATATTAAATAAATATGGCCATTAAATAAATCCTGAAATAAATATATGGGGCAATGAATATAAATAAATGTGAATATAAATATATGAATGAGTCGATATAGTTCAATAAATAAATAGGTTTTTATGTAAGTGTTTTTCAAAGGACTGCTTTCACAGGACTTATTTAATAATTCCACATTTATTTATTTCAGGGTTCTTTCATTTCCTAATGCCACATTTATTTCCATCTGTTATATTCATATTAATGGGGCATGGTTAACTCACAGATTCAGACCAAAGCAACAGCACCATAACGGCACTGACCACTTGCCCACTCTCCAGCATAGTAGGTGGCAGTAATGCACCTTAAACACTAGTTGCCACGATCTCTTCTGATTCGTGCTGGATGATACACCAAACTGATCCACGATTTCTTGGATGAGTGTGCATATCGGCTGAAATATCCTGCCAATATGCTTGCACACCTCTGCTTGAAGTCATGTTAACTTCTTGGATCTTCCACACAAACACAGTGCTCAAACAATTTATGTGGAATTACGAAATAAAAGTCCCCTGAAATAAATAAAAGTAGTAATTTGTACTGTAATATTGACTCATTTATATTTATTTATTTATTTATTTTGACATGTATATATTTATTGCCTTATTTATTTTAAGATGTATTTCACAGCCATATTTATTTATTTCAATGGCATATTGATTTATGTATTTATTTAATATTGACATAAATGCTTTATATGTTTTAACTTTTTAATCTTTTTTATGGACGGTTGTGTTAATACATTTGCATTGCATGTTTGCAAATAAACACTAAATTTGTGTCAGTTCTATTTGTTTTAACTTGTTTATTGCGGGAAGTATGGCCACAGGCTTAACAGAAAAACATGATGCAGTTTTGCCATGGTGAATTGCTGCTTACTCAATGTCCAATTTTTATGTAAAAAATGTAAAATATCTGGAATGAAACGTACAAAATTTCATTTCGATTCGAATTCTGCCTTTATGGAAACCATTGTAGAAAATGGAGCATCTTTAAACATCAGTTATTCACTCATGGAGCATTCCATACTTTAAAAAAATAAATGACAGACATTTCCATGTCTAGAAACTCAAGCAATTCTCTAAATTGTATCTTGAAATGATCAATATTTGACATTGATGTCTGCCTTTATATAGATGGACAGATATCATCACCTCAGTCTGCCTGCCTCAGTCACAGCATGGTGCTCCTCTTTTTATACCAACAACAGATAACTCAACAAGTTCATGGCTAATGTGGGTTCAAGTCCTGAGTGATGCTGAGTAAATTTACTTTATTTGCTATTTTTTCTCTTACATAACTGCTTGCAGTCCTAGTTTAGTTGATTTAAAAGTTCTAGAAAATGTGAGTACTAAAACTATTTTGTATTGTTCACACCCACTTTGAGGTAAGTGCATTTCTGTATGCAAGATTTTACATGGGTTTCACATAGTTACAGGTAAATAATATTGTATTTATTTTTATTTTTTTACACACAATCAGAACACGGCCTTTGGCTTGGTGTCATTCGATTCTATGCATCTTGAACTTTCAGTAGAGAGGTCAAATGTCGAATTAGAACAATGGGTTCCCGGAACCACCTGCTTGTCTCATGTTTGTATTGTCATTTTTGCCTTTGCATTGGATTTGTTGTTTTTATTTGGAGACTGCCTAAACCTATCTCTACTAAAACCTCTCTATCTTTGCTCAACTTCACTTTATTGGCATCAAATTTTGACCCAGACATTCATCAGATGTTGTGCTATGGGGCTATAGGGCTACCAGCTGATAATGCACTAGATGGTATTCACTTAAAATAGGAAATGTATTTCAGGTGGGAATGAAATCTTCCATTTATGCTGTGTTATCATATGAAGTTCACAGGCAGTGGTGTGTCCAAACTAAATGAATTAGGGTTACAAACCAAGTCTAAAATTGAACTGATTTCATTGTAACCCTCCAGGGATACTTGGGAATGGAGAGATGATGGGGGAGTTCAGAGGACACCTTTACCCAGGTCCTGACCGCCTGGGGACACAGGAGGCAGAGCAGCACATGATGAGGTGAGCTACACAATGTTTTTATACCCACTTCGTCCAACATTATAGCCTACTGTTGTTGAACATGATGCACCCCACCATGGTACAGTATCTCTCTCTGAAGAGAAAGCAACTACTAAGCGGATGGTAATTGCTGAAGGTGAAAAATAACATATGAGCATTGTCTTTAATGCCCGGCCTGATCTCTGTTCACGCTGAAAAAACAAAGCCTGCATCACTGTGGGGTGTTTACATGTGGTTTGTGTCGACATTATTTTATTATTTTAACGACAGAATATAAATCATTGTTAAAAACAGAAAAAAGCAGAATTTTCCTGTTTACAATTTGTCCATCCAGAGTACGCCAAATATGCTTAAGAGCAATTATAGATGAACGGACACAGGCAAATGTGCATCAATCAAAACATTGTATGTATGTAAATAAAAATGTGTTTTGTATAGACTACTATTGTACTACTAACGGAGGAATATGAATTACTATATTATACTGTGATTAAAGGCAATACAAATATGCCTACACTTTCATTTTAAAATGGAATTTTAGAGAAGTGGTAAGTACATGTTTGAAATGCAGTAGAATAGGGAGGAACATCTATTTTCAATTATTTAGAGCAACTCTAAATAACTGAAAATAGATGTTGCTGTTTTAACTATTCCTCCCTATTCTACTGCTCTGTTAATCAGGAATGTCATATAATGATGTGATTCAATACCATCGCCCTACTTACTAAAGACATCTATAATTTGACACAAAATATAAAGACAAAAAAATTATTTTATTAATTTAAAAATGATTTTATTGCTTCCGCTTCCATTTTTTTTCCATAAGATTTTGCGGCTGGAAATAGCGTCCATAGAAACGTTATTCAAAAATAACAGACCGCAGAATGCCCTAATTGTCCAATCAGTATTGAGTATTCAACAAAGCTGTGTAATAAACCCTTATGACACACCTCTGAAAAACCCCACCCTTGCTCCCCCCCCTCGCAGCAGGCAGCGGCTGGAGCCTGATGAGGCACAGCGCCTCAAGCGGGAGGCGTGGCGCGCGGCGTCCAGGCGCTACTACGCCCGCAAGATGGCCCGCCTACGAGCACACAGACAAGGGCAGCTGCTCCCCCTCAGCGCCACTGCCTCCCCCTGCTTCCTGCCCACCTCCATGACTACCAACAACATGACCAGCATTAACCACCACCACAACATCAACAACAACAACAACAACCGGAAGCGCAGGAAGAGGATCCTGGACCTCCCAGAGGAGACCCAGAGCTCACAGAGGGAGGCGTGGCGAGCGGCATCGAAGCGTTACTACGTCCGCAGGACGACCGGGTTGCACCCCGACCACCTGGACCTGGCCCAATTCCTCCAGAACACCCAGCCGTCGGGAATGAACACCCCCCAGTCCTGATGACCCGCCGTGGGGGATTGTGTGAGGGGGGGGAGGTGTTGTCTTGTAGTTGGAGTTTAAATAAAGTATGTATGTGAGTGATTTTGCAATTTTTTATTATCTACTGAAACACACTGGTGTTGATGTTGTCAAAATATGTGGGTTTTATACTAATGATGGTATGTTTCTTTGTTCCTCTTTGTTCCTTGAAGAGCTATAATTTGAGCCATAGCCATCAGTCAGCTATTGGCGAGTGAAATGCGCTGTGAGAATATCCGTTCTGATTGACCGCTGTATAAGACAACTTAGATTTTGACGGCTCCCAGTGGGTTGTCAGGGCCTCTCTTCCCTGATTGGTTCGGGGAATTCATCATACCTGTCAATCAAATGTGTGAATGCAACACTTCTCAGGGGGCATTTTATTGGGTTGTATTGGGTATATATTTTTTTTAATCTTCTCTTCGCAACACTTAAATCTTACCTACAACAGCATTAATTGTCTGCAATTGTTTATATCCTGTACATAAAAAAAACACTTTTTTCTAACTTTCTATGTTCATTCTCTCGATATGTGTTGTGGTTTTCTTTCTGTCAAAAATAAATGCATAAAAACGTTCATTTCAATTGAGGCAATGTGGTTTTTCCTCTACCTGGAACGGCAATCTTGTGGATAACTGCAGTGCCTGACTGCTGTTTGTTATCCAGCGACAAGGCTGTTGAGTCTTGTGTGAATGGAGGAAGGAAGCTTGTGTGAACCAGTGGAAGTGGAAGCGGGTTGGGGACCCCTAGGGCCCTCCCAAGTCCTCTTCCCCCGCATGCCCTCCATCAGCCCTGACTGTCAGTATGGGAGGAGGTGTATAGGTGGCAATCCCATGGGTTTTCTTCTGTAGCGGTCTTCCAGAACGTATACATTTGGATAATTTTGTACTAAAAGTGAAACTGTTGATTGCGATGATTGCCATATTTGTATTTAGTTATTTTGTTTTAAATATTGTATAACCGACCTCTCGTTTAATCTGACCTTTTCCATTTGTATTTACAGGCTGGTCCACAACTCATCTCACGCATTTATTTGTATTGGGATCACCTGCTCTTATGAGTCCATGTGCTGCTGCTTTAATGTGTGTTGCTTTTCAGGCGCTTTATCAATCAAATCAATCACATCCTTGAAGCTAGACTGGTCCGCTCGGTCCTCACGGTACCACATGAGGCCCACCAGCAGAGGGCGCTGTCCCCACATTAGAAGGACAATCCGGTCGTTTCTCCACAACCAGTCCGGTTCACCGGATGTAGGTTGTTACCATAAGCCCCGCCCACAGACTGCCATAGGGTGGTGCAGGGATGACGTTTTTTTGTAGGCCAACGCGGAAGTTAGCATCGCCCTGGGTTCCCTTGACAAAAAGCCAATGGGTTTTTTCCCATTGGATTTGGGATTATTGCAGAAAATAAGCTATTTGGCAAACCAAAGTGTATGATACTCACACGTTTTGTTAAGCAAGATAGTCTTCACCAATTAACACTACTTTTATGACTTTTGAAGCGTAAATGCAATCGGCAGAAGTTTTTTAAAGGTACACTGTAATTTTTACTCCCATCTAGTGGTCAAATTTGATTTTGCATTCAAACGAATTTATGCTCTCTAGCACCTCGCGTT
>JAOPJI010069806.1:0-10676 GCA_027122695.1 Merluccius productus | reverse complement strand
AACCTCGCCAACCTGTCGGACAGGGAGAAGGATGACGTCCTGGACATGCCCATTGTTCCGGAGGGGATTTTTGGCTCTGCGTTGGCCTCGATGCAATGGCGGTGTGAAGCCAAAAAGAAGGAGGATGAAGCTCTCCGGCTTTGCCTCCCTCGAAAGCCCCCAGCTCCCTCTCCACCTGCGCCGTGCAAAAGCTTTGCGCAGGCTGCTTTGCGCAGGCTGCTTCCCAGGTTTTGCAGTTTAAAATTCCCAAACAGGCGAAACCTCAGCCCGCCCCGGTCGAACCGGCTGGCCCAAGAAATCCTCGGCCCCGGCTGCGGCTCCGCCCGCACAGCCCGCACAGGCTGTCTACGGCCAGGCCAGGAAGAAGAAGAGAGCGGCCTGACCGCCCCTCTCTCCACAGGTGATGCAGCTGGTAGTTCCCCGTTCGCCAGCTCCACCGGTTTGGCGTTTGAGCGCGCACCCAGGGGCCCACCACACCCCCATCTCCCGGCTTCCACGGACCATGCCGGAGTATACCAGGAGGAACGGACATTTGATGGCGGAGTGTTCAGCAGTTGCCCCTCTCTCATGTCCACAAGCACGCACACGAATCACACAAGTTTTAATAAAGAGATTAAAATGTGTTCCGCTGCCGCATCCAGGCCGAGTGCCGAGGGCGCAGCTAATAAAAGCCAAACGTATCAGAATAAACAGCGCGGTGGCTACGCCCGCTGTCCCCCCTCGGCGGAAAGCCACGGCTTTCACCGGGGCGGGGGGGGTGTGGGCCCCGCCGCTGCGTTGTCCTCCCGGGCAAGAATGCTCAGCGGTGCCTGGGGGCCGTGTCACTATTCCGCCAAGGGAGGGCGGCCCCGCACCACGGCTGGGGCCTCTCACGGTGGAGGGGCTGCGGTGTGTGTCCACTCTCTCCCCCAGATGGGAGAGGTGGGCCGCGCTCGCAGCCCCACCCTGGGTGTTAAAGACCATTTCGAGGGGATACAGGCTGCAGTTCGCCGCTGTTCCCCCTCGATTTGCCGGTCTAATACACTCCCGGGCTCAGGGAGAGTCGGCTCGTGTTTTGCAGGAGGAAATCCTCTCACTGTTGAACAAAGGAGCAATCTGTGTCGTACCTCCCGCACTGTGTCAGAGCGGTTTTTACTCCAGGTATTTTCTGGTCCCCAAACGGGGGGGGAGCGGTATTCGCCCTATCCTGGATCTACGTGCTCTGAACAAATATCTCAGGAAATACAAGTTCAGGATGCTAACGCACGCATCCCTGCTGCGCCTTGTGCGTCAGAACGATTGGTTCACTTCTGTCGATCTGAAAGACGCGTATTTCCACATCCCGATCTATCCTCCCCACAGAAAGTATCTGAGATTTGCTTTCCAGGGGATCTGTTACGAGTACCGCGTGCTCCCTTTCGGGCTGTCTTTAAGCCCGAGGGTGTTTGTGCGGTGCACGGAAGCGGCGATAGCCCCGCTGAGACTGCAGGGTATCCGCTTGGCCACGTATCTGGACGATTGGCTGCTGTTGGCACAATTGGAGCAGGTGGCCAGGGAGCACACGCGTATTCTCTTACGACACCTATGCGATCTGGGTTTCGTGATAAACGCGGAAAAGAGCATGCTGTCCCCGGCACAGGGCATAATCTTTCTGGGATTATCCCTGGACTCGGTGACTTTCACAGCGCGCCTCTCGGCGGCCCGAGTGAAGGGTTTCAGGACATGTCTCGCGCTTTTTCATCCACGCAAGTCTGTTCAATTCAGATTGTGTCTTCGGTTACTCGGGCTGATGGCGTCTGCCATTCTTGTAGTCCGTCTCGGTCGCCTCCACATGAGGGAATTCCAGTTTTGGGTGGCCTCATGCGGGCTAGATCCCGTGCGTCATGGCGCACGGAGGGTGCTGGTCACACCGGGGTGCACCAGGGCGCTGCGCCACTGGCGAGTCTCGTCCTTTCTGACCCACGGGGTGCCCATGGGTCCCGTCCTGTCCAGGAAGGTGGTCACTACGGACGCCTGCCTGACTGGTTGGGGCGGGATTCACGAGGGCTGGTCTGTGAGGGGCCGCTGGAGTGTGGACCTCCAGCGGTTTCACATACATTTTCTGGAACTTTCAGCGGTGTTCCTCTCCCTGAAACATTTCCTTCCGTCTCTCATGGGTCATCATGTCCTGGTGAGGACGGACAATACGATGACGGTGGCGTACATCAACCGTCAGGGGGGATTGCGCTCCTGTCAGTTACACATGCTGGCACGCAAACTGATCCTGTGGAGCTGCGGTTGTCTCCTCTCCCTGAGGGCGACGCACGTCCCGGGGGTCCTGAACACGGGCGCAGACCTGTTGTCCAGGGGCGCGCCAGTATACGGGGAGTGGAAACTGCACCCGGAGATTGTGGAACAGATATGGGCCCGTTTCGGTCGGGCCGTGGTGGATCTGTTCGCGTTGAGAGGCAACGCGCAGTGCGAGCTGTTTTACTCTCTGCGCAGCATGGATGCTCCCCTCGGCGTAGACGCGCTAGCGCACGCCTGGCCACGCGAGCGTCTTTACGCATTCCCTCCCCTGGCCTTGATACCCCCCACTCTGTCCAGAGTGAGGGAGCACGGCCACGCACTGCTTTTGATAGCCCCGCATTGGCCTGCGATGCATTGGCTGGCGGAGATATGTCAGTTGCTGTGCGCTCAGCCCTGGGAGCTCCCGCTACGCAGGGACCTGCTGTCGCAGGGAGGGGGGGCGGTTTTCCACCCGCACCCAGAGCGCCTGGCTCTGTGGGCTTGGCCCCTGAGTGGCTGAATCTGTCAGCTGTGGGTCTCTCACAGCGGGTGATTTCCACTATACAAAGTGCTCGGGCTTCCTCCACTAGGTCTTTGTATGACTGTAAGTGGAGAGTGTTTGAGGGGTGGTGCCACGGTAACGGCCACATTCCTTTCCAGTGTCCAGTAGGAGTGATATTGTCATTCTTGCAGGACCTGATTGACAAACGAAAAGCCTTCTCCACGGTTAAAGTGTACTTGGCGGCTATCGCCGCCTGTCACGTGGGGTTTGGGAAGCAAACAGCGAGCCAGCACCCGCTGGTTTGCCGTTTTATGAAGGGAGCGCGCAGGCTTCTCCCCGTGTCCAGACCACTGGTACCACCGTGGGATCTGGCTGTGGTTCTGGAGGGGCTTAAGGGCCCTCCTTTTGAGCCACTGGAGGGGGCGGACTTGAAACACGTGTCTCTCAAGACAGTGTTGTTGCTGGCTCTGGCTTCGGCTAAACGGGTTAGTGACATCCATGTGCTTTCGGTGCATCCTTCATGCGCTCAGCTCTTCCCGGGGGATGTAAGGATGGTTTTGAAGCCCAACCCGGCTTTTGTGCCTAAGGTGGTGGGCTCATGTTCTCCTATTGACCTTGTGGCTTTTGCTGCCTCACCAGGTGGGCAGGGGTCGCATGCGTTATGTCCAGTCCGTGCAGTGCGCACTTACATGGATAAGACTGGGGGTTTCAGGAGGAGCGACCAGCTGTTTGCATTTGCATTTTCAATTTGTCAGAGAAAGTGCATATTTTAAATTTTAAATGCAAAATGATTATTGAAATCAACATACGTATCTGAGTGAGTATGTTTTACCATCTTATTGTTATGGTGCTATTGTTAACTAGATGTCATTGTAAATGAGGGCAACCTCAATTACTCTCGAGATTAAATAAAGGTTGAGATATGAGATACATAATACATGACTGTAAAGATGAACTGCACTGCAAATTGTAATATGCCGAAATGTAATGTATGTACACATGCAAACACACTCTCTAACACACACTCTCTCTCTCTCTCTCTCTCTCTCTCTCTCTCTCTCTCTCTCTCACACACACACACCACACACACACAGACCCACACACACACACACACACTTTTTCTCAAATGTCTTCTCTGTTTATGTGGCTCAGCCCTCTGAAACCCAAATCCTCTGCTATCCATCCCTGTCCCTCCATCGCTCCATCCTTCGATGTATGCATCTTTCATTTAAACTTTGACATTTAAATGTTATTTAAATGCTATTTATTAGAACATTCGCCCTGTTTTGCCCTGTGGGGTACAACTCCATTGATCTTGTGTTGTTCAGTCATGTAATGATTAAGTCTCTTTCACTCGGAGACAACCTTTTGGCAGTCTTCAATTTTTATCCCCTCAGCTCTGCAATTTGCTCCTCTATGCTCTATAATTTAATACTAATGTTCAATGTCAATTTACAGGTATTAAGCGATATGCATTATTTCATATTATTCCACCAACATTATAATATGACAATCTGACAGCTGTCTATGAAAGAGACATAACAGACTGGAACCCTCAACAACAACAAAAAACAACTAAACAACAATTGTTGACTCGCCTACATCACTGCCATCAAAAATGTAATCCCTTTGCAATTACGATGAGATTTATGCTACCCATACATCAGAAGACTTTGAAAAGATTTGGAAAAGACTTGGAAGACTATCAACTCACACCTGCTCACATCTAAAGACAAGTGTTTAGAGTTTTTAGTCACAGCCGAGTCTCAGACTGATATTTTACAAAAACTGTGAATCTTGCAGGGTCACAATTTACAAGACTACAACTAGATTATTTTATTCTGTCAAGACTACAACTAGATTATTTTATTCTGTTTTCCCACCATGCAATTTTTTCCCATCGTGCCCTTAGTAGAAACTGTCAGGTTTCCTGTTTCCGCTTTTGTCAGAGCTCATCTATTGGTTGTTGATTGTGTTACATCACTGCGACTTGCGATAATATCAAACACGTTTGATATTATCGCAAGCCCAAGACTAGGAAAAGACTGATCTGAAACAGACCTTAAACTTAACGATCGAGATGACGGGAGCGCGCTGTGACTCCAGTAACACTCCTAGACTTACTAAAGACTTTCAGTTTTTAGTCTGGGACTGTGAAAATCTTTTGGTGTAAGCCCAGGAATTGTGTTTTCGCAGAGACAGAGAGCTGCTTTCTCAGCTGAGATAAACGTCCAGGGTTGCTGCTAACGTTGCTTGTACTTGAACGGAAATGGGAAAATAACTCAACAGTAACCCCATTGTTAGTATTATTCTCAGTATTATACTTGGTATTATACTTAGTATTATACTTAGTATTGTTCTTAGTGTTATACTTGGTACGAAAACCTCTTCCGCTGGGTCCTAGTGCCTGGTTTCAGTGTAGAGTTAATAAACATTGCTGAGGACAAACTACGCCTCTACGCCTTCTGGCGCAGCGCAAGCAGAGCGCACATCCATGGCAAAAACGGCGAGGATAAAAAGAGAGTTGGGGGGGGATGAGAGGACTAGGGACACACAGAGGTGGGAGGGACAGGGAGAGATAGAGGGGGTGAGATGGGGAGAGAGAGGGGGAGTGAGAGAGACAAGGGGGGTCATGCTAGTCCTCTCTCTCCATGAGTCCATTCAAATCCCACGCAGTGATGCACACACACACGCACATACACACACACACGCGCACGCACACACACACACACACACACACACGCACGCACGCACGCACACACACACACACGCGCGCGTGTGCTGCGGTCGGGACGTTTGGTTTTAGAATGAGCCCCCATGTGATTTATCACTTAAATCATGACATCACTCCGTTGTCACGGCGCCTCAGCGTTTAGCCGGTGCCCTTCACTAAAAGGTGACCCCTTACCGGCGCGCTGGCTCAGATCCAGCGGCTTGCTCAAAGGCACCTTGGCTGCCAGCGTGCGTCAGCTGACTGGAATAACCCCGGCTGTCGCGGCGAGTTAACACACGGCCGTCTGAGGAGAGGACACTCGCTGGGTGGCCGCTGTCGCTTCGCCTCAGCATTAAAACATCCCATAATAGATTCGACCCGGTTGTTTAATGCTAATACAGATAGCGTAGCATGGGGGGGGCCCAGATACCCTCGCAGTGTCAAGGTGTAGTGGAACAAAAAGGTCCCCGGTTCGATGCCCAAATGCATCCAGCGAGTCGCCTCCGACCCCAGGCTGCTTGGTAATGCTGTTACGCAACACTCACTGTAAGTTACTAAAAGATCAAATAGATATATATAGATATATATTTATATAACTAATGCCCACATTGTAGTTGAAACATCCTTGTGGTGGATCATTATGGGATGGAGCTGGAGTCGGCTGAAAGGGTTTTGAGACGGTTGAATGAGTTGAAAGGGCTTTCAGTGCGTTTTGAAAGGATTGAAAAGGGTTTCCTACAGGAGTGCAGGGTCACTGCCACGCCGTTGGGGGGGGGGGGTGTTTGCCCTCTGACCCCCGCTGGCTGGTGCATTACATCACCACATGATGATTGCGTCATCTCCCCCGCTGGCCGGGCGGCGTTGACCCACCGGGGGGGCGAGGGCCCCTGGTGATGCGCTGGCGCTCACTAATGGTTTTCCCCTCGCTGCTTTGTCTGCTGTGGAACAAGAAGGGCCATTGAAACGCATGGGAGGGACTGAACCATTGAAACGCATGGGATGGACTGAACCATTGAAACGCATGGGATGGACTGAACCATTGACCATCTCTCTCTCTCTCTCTCTCTCTCTCTCTGTCTCTCTGTCTGTCTCTCTTGTGATTTCTAATAATTCCTCATCTTGTTATGATTCAGCTCTCATGTTTTCATACATTTCCCACCAATGCTTCCGTATGAAGTGGAGGGAATTTCCAACATTTCCTCCGACGGCTACGAGAAATTAACATAAGGAAGATGAGCTGCAGTTGAGTGAGTTACAGCAGATCAACACTTTGATGACGTGCCATGGGTTCGAATCCCACAGGTTTGGTTAAGGTTGGGGTTTATGTCAGGATCCATTACTGTTGGCTGAGTGGTGGATAAACACAGAGAGCTGCTTGGGGGCGCGACCTGAAGTACAACTGCAGTGGATCTGGTGGCAGAAGATCTGGTCTGCATGCAAGTGATATTTGAACCTTCATAGAGCAAGGCTAGCATGCTAACCGCTAGGATGCTAACCGCTACCATGCTAACCGTTGGGCCACCATGAAGGCCAAACAGGCTGAGTCATCCACGCCTTGCTGACTGCTCCCTACTGCAGTCCTCCAGGTTTCTGGGGTTTTGTTGGGGGAAGTTTTCCAACATGGGCTGCAGTGAGGATCTTGGAGACGGTGTGTGTTAACAAAGAGCAGAACCCAACTCCATGGGGTTAGAGTTAGGGTTAAGTAGGGTTAGGTTAGGATTAGGTAGGGTTAGGGTTAGATAGGGTTAGGGTTAGGGTTAGGTGGGGTTAGGTTAGGATTAGGTAGGGTTAGGTAGGGTTAGGGTTAGGTAGGGTTAGGGTTAGGTGGGGTTAGGTTTGGATTAGGTAGGGTTAGGTAGGGTTAGGTTAGGGTTAGGTAGGGTTAGGTAGGGTTAGGGTTAGGTGGGGTTAGGTTAGGATTAGGTAGGGTAAGGTTAGGGTTAGGGTTAGGTACACTGTCAGAAAAAAGGGTACGACTGGGTTAGGGTTAGGGTCCATCTGCTGATGATGTACCCTCACAAGTTCCAAGTTGATCCCCATGGTACTTAAATGTACCCTTGTTGGGTCAAAAGGTACATTTAACTTCCAAAATGATCAAGGGTCCACATCTGTACCATTATTTCCACCCTATTTTTTAACCCTACCTACGCTGGTTAGGTAGCGTTAGGGTTAGGTAGGGTTAGGTTAGGGTTAGGTTAGGTAGGGTTAGGTTAGGGTTCGGTAGGGTTAGGTTAGGGTTAGGTTAGGGTTAGGTTAGGGTTAGGTTAGGGTTAGATAGGGTTAGGGTTAGGTAGGGTTAGGTAGAGTTAGGTTAGGGTTAGGTTAGGGTTAGGTAGAGTTAGGTTAGGGTTAGGTTAGGGTTAGGTTAGGGTTAGGTTAGGGTTAGGGTTAGGGCCCTTTGTGCTGGACTGCTGAGTCACTGGGAAGCAGTTTCTCCGACTCGCTCCGACTTTCTGCCTCTCTGCCTTTCTGTCCTTCTCTCCCTACAAAGCCTCTCTGTTGTGTTCGGTGCCCCCGCACATTCCC
Organism: Merluccius productus; assembly: GCA_027122695.1. Classification (NCBI taxonomy): domain Eukaryota; kingdom Metazoa; phylum Chordata; class Actinopteri; order Gadiformes; family Merlucciidae; genus Merluccius; species Merluccius productus. The sequence continues at coordinate 2,688 of JAOPJI010069806.1, read as the reverse complement.
AGCGCCGACCAGAGAAGTATTCCTGACAGAGAGAGGGACGTTATGAAGGTTAGCGCTGGTCAGGCTGTTACTCCGTGTGATTGGTTTACACCGCCGCACTTCATCACACGCCGTCCCACAGTTACACTTTTATAGAGTGCAGCGTCGGCGGACGGAAAGTCGGCGCGCTTGGCTCGCGTTTTGTTTTGTCGTTCGTCCATTTCAACCGGTCGTAATATAAAGTAATATAAAGTTTTAGCCCCAAAGCCCAGAAGAGTTATTACGCGTGACAAATCTGCAGTCGGCCTGAGAACAAACAGAGTTTTCTTTTTCCCCCCAATTGGGATTGTTTGCTTTATTTAGGTCACACGGTAATTTCACCTGCCGTTAACCTCACAGAGGAAACGCTCGCCGCTTAATGACACGCCTCCTGGAAACCTGCCGCCAGCCTAATGGTTTGAAGAGATAGCTTCTTTTTTTTTTTTTTACATTAACCACTGGCGCTAAGCTTATCTTACACCGCTATCTTCCTCCGTCGCACTGTTGGGAAACGTTACACACTAATCCATAAAAACAAACCCAGCTCTGCAACTTTCCTTCTGTTCTGTTCTGGGTTCGAACCCCATCCTCAAACTGTGGTCCTAGACCCGGTCCTCAATGTATCTCTGAATGCACTGCAGGTCGCTGTGGACACAACCATCTGCTAAATGAGTGCATTGTGAAATAGTTCATTAACGCCTCCCCTATACTACTGAACAGAACCAGAACCGGTACCGTTGGTCCTGTGACTTCAGGGCCTGTAGAAGAGAGAAACTCCCTCATTATGACAATCCTGAACTTATGAGAGGACATTTCCAGGCTCTTAGTCAGCCATGATGCCAACATGGACCCAGCGGGGCAGTGAGGAGTCTCCTAGTGGACTCACTGAGCGGTGTGGTGACTGATGGTCGGTTCTGGGGACGGCGTCTGCCGGGCCAGCAGGAGACCCGGCAGGAAACACTTGGACAGCAGAACAGCAGAAACCCTTTCTAACCCTGAGCAGCACTGTCTGTGGCCGTCACGCCGCCGCAGGTCTGCTGCAGCGAGAGGCGCTGGGTGTCTGTGTCTCTGGGTGTCTGTGTCTCCGGGTATCTGTGTCTCTGGGTGTCTCTGTCTCCCCCACAGAGAGGCGCTGGGTGTCTGTGTCTCTGGGTGTCTGTGTCTCTGGGTGTCTGTGTCTCTGGGTGTCTGTGTCTCTGGGTGACTGTGTCTCTGGGTGTCTGTGTCTCTGGGTGTCTGTGTCTCTGGTTGTCTGTGCCTCAGGTCCCTGGGCTTGGCGCCGGGCGGTTGCCATGAGCAACGGTGGCAAACAGAAGATAGACGTTGAACTAATTGTCTGACATTGAGTTATTGAAGATCTGATATTCTGAATTAATAACATTTGGTATAAAGTGGTGAGACTTCAGTAGAAGCCGGGAAAAAAAAGCCTTTTATTGCTCAGTAGTTTTACTTCATTTGGGTGCAATGTTATATTATATTATATTTCCCCAGTGACTTGGACTCGCACTACCAACTCTAACTGCATCATCCGCAGTTAAAGTAACACTTTATTTGAATGGGTGTGAATAAGCCTGACATGATGATGTCATCATCATGACATGACACTTTATGAATCCAATCCAATCCATTTTATTTATAAAGCACAGTTGAAATAAACACAAAAGGTTCCCAAAGTGCTGTACAATAAAATAAACAATAAAACATATAATAATAAAACATTAAATCTTAATAAATAAATAGATTGTCCACCCCAGATAAAATACCTGTGCACATAAAATCAACAAACCTGAATGCTTATAACAGTCGGCATTAAGTGTCATTCGGTAAATGATGTCACTTTTAATGCCAAGTTGACATTTTTTGACGTTATTATGACAACTTGACATCGACCAAAACAACATAACCTGTCAAGTTGTCATAACAACGACATCTCAAACAATGTCAACTTGGAATTAAAAGTGACATAATTTACCGAATAACACTTAATGATGACTGTCATAAGCATTCATAAAGTGTCATGACAGGTGTCATGTCATGATGATGACATCATCATGTCAGTCTTATGCACACCCATTCAAATAAAGTGTTACCAATGTAAAACAGAAATGCACTAAAAGTCCCCAACATGTCCAAAATGCACACGGCAGCATGAAGTATGAAACTATTAATAATCAGAGAATCATGCTGGAGCACGCTAGCAGGATGTTTTCCTCAGAAATCGCTTGGTCACGCGTGGTGATGACATCACTTCCTTTTCCTGCCGGAGTCATCATCCCCTATCTGTTGTAACCGCTCAGGACCGGGACTCCTGATTGGCCGGTCTTCACGGTGACACACGGCGAGGGAAGATCCCCCGCCTCTCGCCCGCATGTCAACACGCGGCGAGACGTGACACGCAGGGCGCATTCCCTTCCCCTCGCTCACCTGTCTCCCCACGGCGGCATCACGCCTCACCTGCACAACTGTGATTGGCTGAGAAATCGCAAAACGCTTGGTGAACATTTGGGTTTTTCCTCTGTGTACTTAATGACTGATAACATTTAGACCTTTAGCAACTTACAGTGAGGTCAGACTAAAGTCATTAGGGGGGAGGTGGGGTTAGGTGTGTGTGTGTGTGTGTGTGTGTGTGTGTGTGTGTGTGTGTGTGTGTGTGTGTGTGTGTGTGTGTGT
>JAOPJI010069787.1:0-21598 GCA_027122695.1 Merluccius productus | reverse complement strand
CGTTGTGTATTATATGTTTTTCAGGTTTTAATAGCTGAAGTTTTGAAACGTTTTGAATATATTTAGGCGCTATTGAATAAGTTTCTGCTTTCATTTTTAAAATCAATCGACTAACTGAAAAATTAATTTAATTGTAACTGGGAAACGCCAGTGGTTTCGCGCTAGTTTTTTATATTTACCCACATTTCTATGCGCATGTGTTAATTTGCTTCATGCCACCAAGTCACCAGGATAATGACAAAGAAGCCCAGAGAAAAAGAAAGACGGAAACTCCGGAGGAACCTACTGGTACGTGTATTCGTTGTCTGGGTCACGCGTCTAAATGTTCATTAGGCGAGCATACAAACTCACTCGAACAGTCACTGTTAGAAGAGGACATTGTGCTTCTGGGAGGTAAATTGAACTCAGCATGGATATTATCGCATCAATTTCATTGACTAATACAAACAGAAATTGATATCAAAAAATTCGACTCCACAAATGCACAAGCAAAGTCTTCACAATTGATCAAAGTCAATCCTCGTCTTAAGGGTGCTCCTATTATCCCTTTTTTGGATAATGGCGTCTGGGTGTATGACCCAGATATAAAATCGGATTTTCAAATAAACGACACCACTGTTTGTGTCCTTCTTAGTGTGAAATTCCACATGTTTAATCCAAACTACATCCATGAGCGTTTCAAAGAAGTCCACCACAAATATCGCGTTTGTGTGTTTTTGGTGATTTGCGATGTGGTAAGCTACCCTTAATTTTGTTAATTTGATGGTCTATTACTATATCTGAATTCAAGGTTAGTTGATAAGTTGTTTTTTGACAAATTAACCAATTAATTAATGTGCACAAATTTAAAATGATGTAGCAAGAACCTACTCATGTGATGAAAGAATTAGATCTAATGGCTATAAATGAAAAAGCCAGTCTCGTAGTTGCTTGGAGTTTGCCAGAAGCTAGTCACTACATCATGGCACTTAAGAAGGAGCAAAATTCGATGATGACAGCAACTGCAATAGCCGAAGGTTCTTCACACCAAGACTACGTGACTATTCATAAATTGTCAGCAATGAGTGCCACTTAGGTTGTTGATATTTTAACATCGATCAAGGGAATCAATTCCACTGACGCCAAACTGCTTTGCTCCAAATTTCATGTAAAATCACACTCTCATTGAAGGTCCACCACTAACATCTCTCTTGGCAGACATTTAAAGATATAGTTAACGCGCAAAAAGAAGAATTAGCAAGATGCAACGGCATAGGGCCACATAAAGTAATAGGAAAAATCAAGTAGTATACAACCGGTAACTCTATTCTACAGGCTGACATATTGTACAAAATGTTTCGCAAAAACCTTCAATAGCATTAGAAAAGCTATGCTACTTGATTTCAATCATTTTTGTGTTTGTCTTCACGACAGCTACAGTCACTAGAACAACTATCAACTTTTACAGGCAAGTCAGCATCGTTCATTAGGTATTTCAGTTCTGGTCGGTTCACGTAGATACTTTCTCGGCCGTCTGGAGTGAATCTCACTTGAAAAACGTTTCTGATGATGCTTCTCCTGAAATTATCCAGATTTTTTGCGATATAATCGGCGTCTCTGTGTTGGTTTTCTTTGATCGTTTCTCTGATAATCGCTACTGCTTTTTGTCTTGTTTTGGAGTCGCCTTCAAATATTTTTGTGAGTGATCGTAGCAACTTGAGGTATGAGTTGTTGATCTATCGAACATTTGAATTTAACGCACGCAAATAGATCAATTACGCTGCCCATTTCAAATTGCCACGCGTGCGCGCACTAATAAACTATTTAGACTTTTGACAGTTGTGTCAGCAAATAACCCATATAAACGTGAGTACAGGGGGTATAAGTGCAAATGTGAATTTTAAATTCGTGGAAGTGACAAAAAATGATAAAGATTCGACGACTGTCGTCGTAATTGCATACATGCTGAAAGCGTGTTACCAATTAAAAAATTAATAGCCTCAATTATTATAAGTGCATTTTTGGCGCCAAATAAAGCTTGAAAACTCCCTATTCTTTAATATCGGTAAATTTTATAAATGAACTAGGGAAACACCTAACTAAAGTGGTTGATAAAACCAAACTAGTTGATAATGCGTTTTTATGGGATAATTGATGAGATGACTTGAGCAATTATAATATTGCACCACGAAAAAGCAATTAAAATATTATATTCGCGCGTATGTTGGCAGAGGAAGAACCCACATTTCTCAACACTTTGAATACTGAGGAGGTATGAATTACAAATGGGCACTGTATTACATTGGTTTAGGAATCAGTAGTCGACATCGACGTACTCCAAAATTACGGCATAGTAAGTGGCCGAACGGTTCAATGAAGTGATGGGACTTTTAGAATGCAGCTGATTTAAAAAAACTTAAAATTTCCGGAATATGCACCATTAAAGTGAGTGAATTCGCTCACGAGTGGTATCTCTAATTGCACTCAAAGGGCATTCAGATGACAACCAGGAAACGATTGGCAACCATCAAAGGTATTTCGGACTCCAAAATCGATAAAATAAAAGAAGCAATGATGAAATTGACGGTGACATTGGCGCCATTATTTTCACCATTACCTTTGATGATAGTCAATCAATTTTGTGTCTGCGTTGGAGTATTGCCAAGTGAGAAAAAATGTCTTTAAGGTATCGACAGGATGTGTTGAGTTTGAGTAATTGACTACTTTTTTGATTGAATTTTACACACACGTACTTTGTGTAGCAAATTGCTTGGAGGCGGTGTTGAAAGTATGTCTATAACCGAAGTGTTTGGTGGTAACGCCCAAAAATAAAAGTTTATCTAATCATCCTTTGGTAGAATTTAGAACTGGAAAAACTCAGATATCCCATACACTTTGCAGTATTAGCACGCACGCTGAATGGAATTTTAGTTTATAAAGTAACTGCTCAATTGCAATCGTTTGAAGAAACCAACAATTATGGGAAAGTTATTTTTGTCGACACCGAAAATACTTTTCGTCCTGACAGATTACGACCCATTGCTAGACGTTTCGATATTGACGAGAATATCGCGCTAGATAACGTACTCTATTGCCGAGCTTACACAAGTTAATTAACCCCATTGACGATTCTCATTCAACTATTGCTGCTACTACTACACTTAGCTGACCACCAATTCGAAATACTTGATTGTGTAGCTGCAAAATGCTACGAAGGAGGCGGAGTTGTCAAACTTTTAGTACCACTCTTCTATTGTGAATATCTTATGTGACGTTGTTGAAGGTTGTGGATTCCATAATGGCGTTGTTTCGCGTGGACTATAGTGGTAGAGGCGAGTTGTCTGAGAGACAGCAACGACTCGGTCAAATGATGTCAAAACTACAAAAACTCTCTGAAGGTTCTGCCATATTGTTTCGTATATGAGGGTGTATTTTTTTAGAGTACAACATGGCTGTGTTCATAACTAACCAAGTAGATAGGGTAGTTGATCAAATGTGATGAATCTTAGATGACCTCTGATCCTGGCGCCACCATGTCGTACGAGGGGCTTTTTTAATGCTCTCTGGTGTCACCTATTGTAGATTTCAAGCCGATCCCAAGAAGCCAATCGGTGGAAATATATTGGCACATGCGTCCACTACTCGAATCAGTCTCAGAAAAGGCCGCGCTGAGAATCGAATAGCAAAACTTTATGACAGGTAAATATACTGTTGGTATCATGTGCATAAGGATGCTAATTTTGCCGTTTAGCCCCGATCTCCCTGAGTCGGAAATCACCTTCACTGTGTCCGCGGGAGGGATCACAGATGCGGCCGAATAACGCACACATATTCGTCTCCATCGATATTTACGAATATTAAAATAGAATTAATTATAAATGCTAAGGGTTTAATTAAATTGGACAATTCAATAAAGTTAGAAAATTAAATTTTTGAAAGTGTAGTTTAACCACGCCAGCAAATACAGTAGTGCAGCAAGGGCAATTTTTACACGCCTGAGTTGTTGTGTTTACAATTATTGCGCCAAATAAAATTGTGTCTATAAGAATTGATTTATTCGACAATTGAACTCGTTGATTTATCTTCAGACTTTTATATTGATAGTAAGTATTAATTTTCGCATGGGTGTTTTCGCCCAACGCGCATTAAATTCAAGTGAACGTGTGCGTGTACAAAGTGGAAAATGAATGTACTGATATTTGAGTATATTTTTATTAGATAAATTGTTATGTTTTTAATAGTACGAAATTCGATTAGTATAGAAAATGTGTGTAACAATTGAGTGTTAAAGCTGTGTAGTGAGGTAAGGTTTATCTATCCTGGATTTTCTTTTAAGGACACGAGTTGAACGAATCACTTATTCTTGTTTTCCAATTTTCCGATACTCTTAGTTCGATACGTAATAAATAGTTATAAAGCGAAATCTATTGCCATCAACATAAATAATGATTTTTATTAGTTGTTATATATGTAGTGTAGCATTATTCCAATTTTAAAAATATACACCAACTAAAGACTCGCAGATTTTTAGAGGCGTGGTAAATGATTTCCGATTTAATAGGAAAAATGTAAGACACAAATAATTGTATAAACAATGGTAAGTGTATGCGCATCAAATATAACGTTATATTGTGTGATAAACTCAACTATGAATATGGTACTTTGTGTAGACGTGATTTTGTTAGTTGTTTCGACGCATAACTTGTGAAAGTAACGGAATTTTAATTAACTAATTGTGAACAGAATAAATGGCTCCAAATAATCGAGTAAAACTGAATGGAAATATAACGATATTTGTAGAATTTGTTCAAAATAGTTGTAAGAGTAGTATAATCGGAACATTTTATTTATTTGTGTCCAATACGCATGTGTACAAAACACTACTTATTGATTTTTATTTCATTTTAATAAATAAAACTACAAATTATAAATGAATACTCGTATTTTGAACGATGTTGTGCCTTAAATATTATGTTTAAATTTGAAAATAACATTCGACCATTTCCTGACAATTTTTACTAGGTAAAATGGTGTAAAAAATTAAACTCTGTACATGTTAAAATGTGAAATTGTTTGGAATTATATGTTGAAATCTCGAAAAATATTGTTATCAAAAGTTGAATAAGTGAACGTTTTAATATCTTCCACATTCGCTGTGGAAATGCACTTTTATTATGTTAAATGATAGAAATCTGTTGAAACCCGATTTATTCATGTGTATGCGTTTTTCCTGTTCCCTGCAGTGAATTATCTTAAAAAGAAAATTGTCACGTAATTTATTTATTCATTTAGAGAGTTCAATGATGACCAATAAAAACCCTTATACACTTTCACAATATATTCATCATAGTTAAATACATTCAACTGAATAGTCTAGTTAGCACAATATGGCTGGTCTCTATTTTATTCATGTGCTAAGTAGTTTAGTGAGACAATGTTATCGTTGAATAAGAAAAGCTTAATATTTATTCGGCTTAAATCTGTTATTCGTTGTTGGTGATCCATAATGATATTCCGTAGTCCAAGACGAACGCCAATTAAATACATAAAAGTTGATAGGGAGTTTTGCGTTGGCAGCCTCTATAGAAGTGGTCACTAATCAATATGTGCGATTAGCGTCCGTATTATCTAAAATGACTGATTCTCTATTCAATAGTATGAATTTATGATCTCAATTCATTATTGACATGCATGCTAAAGATTTATTAGTCGTTAATGATAATCTGTTTGTTTGAGTGTGTTTGGACGTGAATTAGATAAATGTTTGATCTAAAGGTCGAATATTTTAGTTTTCTTCCGTTCAAACACTTGTAGGTCATTGCATTTGGATAGGAGACTAGGAAGCAATAAATTGCAGATAGATTTTATGTTGGAAACCTGTCAGATAAGGTGGAGTTAACGCGAATATTGTTTTTGGTGCACAGAATTCGATAAAATTTCCATAACAATAGATCAGTTGAGTTTCATTTCAGCATAGACAGTGTATAAATTACATTTCCCATATGTCTGTAAAAGTTGTTTGTGGCTAATCCGTTTAGTAGGTTATTCAGTAGTTGACCTCCATCGCACGTTTTATCAAAGCACACCTCAGAGGTTAAAATCACAATTTGAGATATCCCATGCTAGTGAACATTGTTTGGCTTGTTGCACTATTTGTGTTAAGCTTTGTTGCCCCTCAAAGTAACTTTTTTGTTGATTTATTCGCATTTACTAAGTCGATTCCCGCACGGCGAATTAACGTGTGGTTACTAATTTTTTTCAATTTAATCATGCTATTTGTTGAATTATAGATACTAAGTTTAAAATAGTGGTGTTCTTTTCTAAGTGATAGACACTAAACCATATTTTATTTGTAGAACATTTTTACCTCCTTCGATAATTAAATCAAACTCGTATCATTAAAATTAGGTTTTAATTGAATTTCAGTCTAAATTTTCGTTTATATAGATATATTGTTCTTTGAAAAATCCCAAGAAAAGTCCTCATATAGCACTGTACTGGGAAGTTCACTGAACGTCAGTTGGAATTTCAACATAAATATTAACGCTCAAGTCAACTACTTTGAGGTTTACTTGTCCAAAGATAACCACAACATTCTTATTGCCAATATGATTGTTGGCGACAACATTCACGTCACACCTGACATCAGCTCCTACGTATCAGACATCACATACACATCGGTCAGGTTCAAACAAGTACCGCTATCGTTTGACCAATCCACAATCCATATAAAAGTGTATTTTAATGATGCGATTGACTCAAAACACTATCAGTCAAATTATTATTCGTCAGCTTTGAGTGTTTTTGGTAAGAATTTAAATGGAGTTTAGTCATTTGTGTGTTGTTGATGTGTCAGTTAATTTTTTCCACATTAAATGGAATATTTATGATTTTCAACCTCATCTACCTTATATTCTAGTGGAACCTTATGGAAAGTGTGAGCATGTGAACCCCAAATTGTACACAACTAATCAGATAAAGTGTGTGGTCATATCAAAGCCAGCAGCAACCATGAAGGTACTGTTCGAAGAAGTACCCACTAGTTATAAGATCAGCGAAATAAGACAAACAACCAACTTGAATTACACCAATGAAACTACTTTTTATATAAGTTTTGTGGCAAAGTTGGAACAACATGAAACCAACGCCAAAGTTTCATTCACCAACAACCAACTCACATGGTTGAACCTAAATGTTCCATTGAAATTCAACGGTAAACAACGCATTTTAAAATTAACCTACAACTGACACTTAGAACAACCACGTTTCGAGTGTTCACACCCTACAGAATATGATGGAAAAATAACGGTTCATTGTCACTGTTTCAACAGTCTGTCAAATAGATACTCAATGAAATTCAAAATCAACAATATTGATGAAAATTCAAAAGAACTCACAAACTACTGGAATGTCCAAACGCAGCAGATGAATCACTACGAAGAAATGAGTACTTTCATCATTGAAAAGGGATGGCTTCTACAAACTCCGGCGGTTACAGTGGAAGTCGAATCAAAACGAATAAAAACATCAAAAACTCTCAATGTCATATTTTCAAAAACATGTAACTTTGTATTTGGCGCGACTTAAATTTGAATGCTAATAATAGCATTACCAATGGGAATAAATTTTTATTTCTTGGATCGAACAACCGGCAAAAAATCTGATTTCACCTGCGAAAATATCAAAAATGGAATCATTCCAATATGCACCTCTATATCTGATAAAGATGGAAAATTCAGTTACCGTATATACAACCCATCTTCGATGTTGCATCCAACTAACGAACCCATTGTCATCGACAACATTGATAATCGTCAGTTTGGCACTTGGAGCTGTAAGATAAGCAATTCGAATGGTATGGTTATGGTGAGTACTGCTTTCACCATTGATGGTAACTATTCACTTGGTAGATAGAGTGATGAATTTATTTAGACGTACCTTGTTCTGCGAAATTGACTGTCCATGGCACCAACGAGTACATCGACAAAGTTTCGGACGACATTTACAGAATCCACAAAAAGGAGTATGTTCTACGGTGCGATTACATTGGGTTTTCAGAACCTTCCTACTATAAATTTGAAGACATGTCTGATCCATTCAGAAGCTACAATAGCATCACGAATGAAGTTGAAGTCACTGACTTGCCTAACGACAATTACAGCTATTGGACGTGTACTGTGCTCAATAGACGTGGCAGCAAAAGAAGTAGCACAACAGCCATTATATACGAAGGTGGGTTAACGTGTTGCGTTTCTTTGTTTAATTTAAACTAGCCTACAACTCGCATAAACCTCGATTGTGGATGGCTCTTCTATCAATCACGCCTATTGTGATCTCTCTGGTTATCTTGTTCATATTGATCATATATGTTACGGTCATGGGTAATGCGTCAACTAAGTTTCACACAAAAATTTAATTTTATATGTAGAAAAAAGGATGAAAAGAAAATGTTACTACAAGATTTGACTTTTTTATGTCTCTGTAAATCTGTACATAATTGATTTTACGGCAGAAAACATCACAAAACCCAAAAAATAACACAATAAAGGAAACCCCACTTAAAAATAAACTGTTCAATTGGATTTTATTACCATGATGTCTTATTTGCATGCGTTAAACTAAGTTGCCATTATAAACTGATCCTTGGTCCTCAATACTCTCCCTGAAAATGCGATAAAAATGCATTTGTAACGCCCATTTATTCAATAATATTTAATGATAAGTTATTACTAATAAGTTATTAGTAACGTCATTTTAAGAACATATATAGGTATTTAAACGGTAATTTCCCACATTGTTGCATATATTTTTGATTGCAGCTTTTATTTGGCCTTGCACGACAGTTATATTATCATCGTCTTTGGATTTGTTAATTTTTCAATGATATTTAGTTGATGTATAGTTATCAAATTAAAAATATGAACCTTTTAGTTTTTGACATTTTACAAAAATGTTAACTCAAAAAAAGTCTAATACTTAAATTTTGAAAAATATATAAACCAATTACCCTTAAAATAACTTTTAATATTATATATCAAGTAACTTTTAAATAAAAAAAACTCCATCATCAAACAAATGATATAAAAATATTCTAATGTTCACCCTCAATCCAAGTTACTTGTATATATTTAGTCTAGAGCAAATATGAGATATTTTCCTATTATTTCTTAATTTTTAGCTTTTAAAAAGTCACAGGTGAAAATTTCAATGTTTAAATTCGAAAATAGTAATTAAAGTTTATGAAAATATTTTATAATACTATCTAAATACGATTGCGAGTCTCAAAAAAACCACAAGAAATTAGTACAAAAATATAACTTAACACGTCTTCTAGCTTTCATAAATCATGAAGGTCGAGTTTTGTGTATCTAAATATGATTATTGTTTTAATGAGAATTTTTCAGAAACCCACAACGAAGTTGAGCAAAATTAAAAAACCTACTTTTTAGGTTTTCCAAGAATAGCTAAAAGATATATTAGAACATATTAGATCCGGCACAATTACTAAACGTATTCAACTGTAGATACATAACAGTGGACCCAAGAATGACAATCGTTATGCACATGGCAATTATTATTAGAATCATATACAACATATAGATATGTTTCTTTGCTATTAACAAAACTATAACCCCCTCAATAAATCTGTTTACTTTGTGACCTGTCATCGCCCAAAACCATAAATGCAACTTCGTTCGAATGCCGCTGACCCAATGTGTTGAAGACCGAACATTTCCAGACACCAGAAGCTGACTTTTCGTAAACCTCCAACGAGAAAAAGCCAGTTTCTGACTGATAACTAACTTCTTTTCTGTATCCATCTTGAATTTTGGACAGCGAATAAACTGTAGGTTTCGGATAGGCCAATGAGCTGCACTGGAATTTCACTTTTTGGTGTGATTTGATGAGATGAATATTTGTGTTATTGTCGTATGAGATGTCTCCCTCATAGACAAGGTTCGAATCACAAGGTAAATCTAACACATGTTGGCTAGAAAATGTCGACAACAAATAATACCTTCAAGGATTAGATTCATGAATGTTTGAGACGAACTTCCAAATTGATTGGTAGCATTGCAAGTCCACACACCAAAAGTATTGTCGCCTAAGAGATTGTCCAAATGTACATATGTATCTTGGTAGGTTTTGCCATTTGGTGCGGTAATAAAGGTGTGGTATTCTTCTATGGTAGAGTATGCTGAACAAGTGATGTTAAATGACTGGTTGAGGTCTTCACACCCGACTCTGTGAACGCTATCTTCATGGCCATTTAGACTAAGTGTGATGTTGAATGGAGGCACTACAACAGATTAGAAACATTGAGTAAAGTACCTAGCAATTATTATTGCTAGTCAAAGTTACTGTTTGAAGGGAGATCAAAGTTGACGATAGATTTGATGTTGTTTCCACCTTCATTTGGTTTTACTGTTACCACTATGGTTTTATTGACGATATCGATATCCGATTTAATTCTGTAGTGGAATTCCGTTTCCCACGGACCTACTCTAATGATACTTATCTTGGGTTGGGTTTTGGCTACTAGCTTTTCCACCTCAAATTTCACATTGCTCATATTAATAGCAACACACTTGAATGCAAAATCATTCTCCACCAAAAAAGTTTTGGTGCATTCCATTTGCAAAAGATCTAAATCATAAACTCCAAGTTGGTAGTTGGATGGCAAACAAATTACCGGTATATTTGAGGTGAACCTCGGTGGAATCAGACAGAGGTTTCTCAAACACTTGCACCGAGTTGCCGCTTCCATCGTCAACATACTGACTATCCAGGACTGCAGTGACGATCATTTTTGTATTAACAATTGAGAGATCGGGGGAGAATTTGATGGTGTATGTGTTTTTTGTATTTGAAATGTTGTGAATGTCGTTTATGTGGTCAAAAGATAAGTCGTATGAAGTAATGGTGCTAGACGCGAAAATAGGAACGATCGAGGCGGAAGGTCGTGAAGTAACTTGGCACTCGATCGACGTTTCTCCATCAAAATTATGATTCATTTGTGTACATTTGATTGTTGGTTTAGCTAGTAGTGATAGTTTCGATGATCAACTTGAAAAGTAGTCAACGTGAAATTACTGGGTATGAGTAGAAGGGCACTTTCTCCGGAACCTTCATAAATTTCCACCTTATCCGCAAGTGTGTTGTTCACATGAAAAGCCGCCTCTATAGAAATTCTGCAGTTATTGAGCTTTTCATCTATATTTTTCAAGCGAAGTTCATTCATTGTCAAATAATCAATGTAGCGTTGAAATGGTGCAATCGCAGGAAAGAAGCCCACACTAGACTTGTAGGCACCAATAATCCCTTTGGTTCCGTCTCTTTCGACCAAATACACCGTTCCGTTGTATATATTATCCTTCAATAGCGTTCCAGTTTCATTCAAATAATAGCCGAATTTGATGGTCAACGTGTTGTTTGCGGAGACACACACAAATTCATCAAATTTGGTTCCCTCACTATAGCTGAACTGGAGTTGGTCTGTTTGGTGATAAAGCAAAACAACACAACAATCGATTACTTTGAACCAAGGAGAACAAACCTATAAGGTTGACGAATATATACAACATTGCTGTTGTCACAAGTATCATTGTGTCAAGGATAATCCAAGTTGCGGATAAGCCTCCTAAAGTTATTAGTTAACACCCTTTGCGGTGCTGTCATGAGCTCATGGCTGCACAAAAATTTCTACATCCATCAAATAGACTACTACCTTGTTGTTTTGACAAGTGTTAAAATAACTATATTAAGTTAATTATGTCATCCAAAGGGTGATTTTAAAAATCATTAACTCTATTTATATTCGGTCATATTTATAGGTGTGGTAATGCTCGTCCTAAACTTCACGTATGACAATCGATTAGGTGTAAAAAATAGAATCTATTATAACAATTTCATCGTTGTAGCGATAAATTCTATGTGCGGTCAAGACAAATGTTCCAGTGTCGGGTTGTCATATTAAAAGGGTGAAAGCTGCCTACACAATTATTCCATTTACGCTTTCACGTCTCCCAACGCGATTTAAGAAATCGCCATTTCTAGTAATAAACCACCACTCAAACCCCGATTTGATGTCACGCATTACTTTTTTCAAATAAATCACTCAATATCACGCACTCACAAAACATCTACAATAACAATATCATGTTGGTTTTTTAAAGCCGTATTTTTTCCGTTCGTAAAACAAGTCTGTTCTTGCGCTACCGAGATTGACAATCTTAGGGCATCCGTCTCTCTATTTCGATACAACATGAACAAAACGCATCACTAAAACATCACATCTTTCTCCAAAAGAACGCATTCTCGACAGTAGTAAGCATCCGATATGCCAGGACCACCACAAATCACACATCTGCCTTGATAGGAACCGTAGTTGCATTCGTCGCATATTCTGACAAGGACACTAGGTCTCACGTACGAATCACAGATGACACATTTTCCATCACCTACGCAGAAAATTACCCATCAAATCTAATCACGCCTTCATTTGAAGGCAACTGCTTACATTTTTCGCAAAGTCTGCCAATGGCTAAAAGTTAAATCAACTAAACCGTTAATATTCCTGTGTGCATACCAACACCGGGTTGTTTTCGGCAAAATATGAGATCGGGATGATGTCTGGCCATGTTATGTGCGTGCGCGCAATGTATGTGACAAACTACACTTGTGAAGTTGCGTGCGCGTATCAAAACCCCGAAAAGGTAGGTCAAACCAGTACAAAATCTACGAGATAACATACAAAAACGTCACAGTTGTTGTGTAAATTTTTCAAAAATGTATAAAAAATCATCATATGACAAGCATGTGGCGGTTGAGTCATGAGAGAAACAGCTCACCATTGATTGGATTTGGCTAGGCGATGCGTTTTGAAGACCCAACAAATGAGAAGAATTAACTATATCACAAGTACTGATGAACCCATCCTGGTCATTGTCAATCTTTATAAAACAGGATATAGGGTCCATGTTTGGACAATTGTCCTCGGGCTGAGTGAGGAGTTGTTGAGTTTTGTTGGTTAGAAACTTGTGTTCAACAGCATCTATCAGTTGGTTCAGTGATATAACATCTAAATGGAGTTTTAGGTGGGTTTTTAAGTCTACTGACTAAAGACTCAAATATATGTGGCAACTTTATTGGGTGTAGTAGAATGAAAAATTGGTTGAACTGGGTTAAATCTTAACTGGGGAGAAGTAGCCACACGTTTAACTAAAAGACTAAGAAATAAATGTATTTTAAATGGTTTTATTGTGTTACTTATCCAAAATTAAACATCTATCAAACGATGGTTATTATACTCGTAAGTGAGCACACAACAATTGAATTATAGTAGAGAGATGCATACTGATTTTAAAAAATATAAAAAGTTTGGGGAGTTTACTAATTAATCGAACAAATTATTAACTTACAATAATTATGTGTTTTATTAATCAAAATTTGAGTGCGGGCTTTGGAAATCATGCTAACTACAATGATTGGTCTATAGCATTCGTTGTTACGGTTGTGTCTAGAAGTTTTTACTTTTTCAAACCTTTTAATGATCTAACAGGAAAATGTAAACGCGTGCACATCCACATATTTTACTATACTAATTGCTAATTTTTTTCATACATAGACCATCAATTATTGTTGTTATAAACATGAAAAATTGATGCTTGAGCCAACCAAATGTGACTTATTAAACGCTGCCATAACATAACGTTAGATATGCAAGAGTTTTTGCAAACATACTCGTATCTGGAAACAGAGATTCAGTCAGTTCTACCAACTGATTCCACATCTTGCAGGTTGATGAGTCTTCTAAGAGCCACAAGTAGAATTCCACTTTGTCAATGTAGTCACTGTTATTTATGAGAAATGCGGAATATTCAGCGTTCTCTTCTATCAAAGGTTCTGTCAAGGAGTTCCACTCACTATCGCCACGCGTACATGGGTCTGAAAGTTCGTATTTTCCACATTCGAAAAATTGTAATATCCTATTTGAATTGAGTAAAAACTTTTGTTGTGCTTAAAATGAAGAAAATTGGGTGTATTAAGGTTTTAATGTATTAGACGATCGACAAACAACAACCACATCAGATGGGTGGTGGTGGTGGTGGTTCGATCGAAGGACCGACAACTTAGTGCGTTCAATATTTTTTATCTAACTAGAATATCACTATAAACGAGTACCTTTTAATTATATTCATGATGCTCTATTTTACACGTTGTTAGCAGCCCAATCTGTACTAACACTATTTGGTGTACCGCAGCAGCTAACTGAAGTTGTTTCACAAACAACACTAATATTGTTACCAATAACAGCTATAAACTAGCTATCGAACCTAGTGTATCAAATAGATTAGGTAACGATTCCACGATGGTAGGACTTATTTTTTCTACTTTCACGAGACAAATCTCTTAATTCAATGAGTAAATGATAAGTCATCTAATCTGCATCGGAATCAGTTGATTCTTATTGTAATAATTCCACCATATGAAACGTACTAACCGACTACAAAAGAGACAAAAACACAAAAAACCAAACACTTGAGAAATTAAAAATGTAACTATCGTTTCAATTGAAAAAACAAAATCTAATTCTTCTAACCAAAATGTCACACCTAGAAATTATTCGCCATCTCTTGGAATGGGTGCAATTTTAGGCATGCAACCAATGAGATGGTCTTTTAAGGGTTGTTTTGATGTGGCAAGGATCGTTCTAGCCATTAAATCAAATTTCTCACCTAAACGTGTCATTGTATTAAGACGTTGTTTATTAGTGTGTATCGGTGGAAATCATAAGTTATCGAGTGAACTATAGAGTAATTACCATTATATTGGTAGATAGAACCACCAGATTCGGTAACAATCAGACAACCAGCAGCAATATCCCAACAATGTATACCCCATTCATAGTAGGCATCTGCCTTGCCTTCGGCTACCATGCACAAATTCAGAGATGCACAACCGAGCGACCTTACACTACATCACATCAACAAATAGTGTTTGTGTGTGTGCGTTGAAATAATGGATTACCCCTGAACTGACCCATTTTCACTGAATATAGACAGAATTGTATCAAATTTGAGTTTAGATGAAGCATAATCCATGTGCACTCCGAATTCAGTGATAATGACAGCTTCATTTTTTTCTAAAATTAAGCATATCGTAAAATTGTCATACAAAAATATGTAGGAATTTACTTTCAACGCTAGATACTGTTAGTTTTTTGCCGTTTTTGTACGCTCCTTCACCGACAACTGATGTATAGAGGTCGTTGGTAAACAGATTTAATACGATGCCAAGAACAATCTGAAATAAGGTGAAAACGACCTTTTTCAATTGAGTTGGAGTTAATATGATACAGGATTTTTATTTTAAAATTAATATCGCAAATAAATGGTCCATGTCTACCATCCATTTATTATTACGCATAATAGTAGACTAAACTTGACAAAAAAATGAATATCATTGCAACTTTGTTTTAGTATTCTCGCGCATATTGCAGATTTTGTATAATACATTAAGTTGGCCTTAATTGGACACTCAACCTTCAAATGAACACAGCTTTAAAGCCATTATAACATTAAGATGTTATATTTGTTGGGAATTTTTATTTATGAACGGATAATTGATCAATTTTAAGTTATAAAATAGTCAAATAAGGCACTAAATGCACAGTATTAAAGCGTACTTTTCCTTTATAGACAGCGGCAAGTGATATAGCATGAAACGGAAAACAGTGCACAAAATTGGTCGTTCCATCAATGGGGTCCAAAATCCATGTGAATGTGCCGTCATCAAGTTTGAATTTCTTAATGTCCGATTCTTCGCCAATAAAACTATAACATTACAATCGATAAAGTTGGATTTTAGTCGGCTACTAGTTTCGCTCACCTGTGATGTGGGAAGGTAAGTCGAATCTTTTCGCAAATAAAAGTTTCAACTTTTTTATCAGCTATTGTGACCAAGTCTGTGTTGCAACTCTTAGTTTCGTAACTATCTGTAACACCCATGCTTCTCAAACCACTAACTATCTATGTGACCCAATCAAATTATATTGAGTAGCCAAATTAGTGTTTACTTCTGCAGCTTCTTTGCACACATTCACTGCAAATTCACTGCATTCATCTATCATCAAATAATCTGAATAATGATTAGTATGGTTGTTTCATCCCGTGAACACTCACCTAATTCGTCCAATTCGTACATACTGACAATGAGTACAGTGTAAACAACCAATCTAAAGGGATAACTATCAACAACTCTCTCAGCTGATTTTCTATTGAAATTATTACGATTTAATAACACTTCCAAGGAAACAAACACTCGCAATCGCGATGTATTCACTGTTCAGCAAGGTGTTAACGACTCTTACAATCGTTCACTAGTTAAAGATCGATGATTGCCGCAAGAGATGTAACTTCGGTTTTTTTTAAATTTCGACAAATTTGCAAAACTCAGGAATTTTCACAAAGGGTTTGATTTGTCCTCTATTTTCATGTGTATGTTGTGTTTGCAGGGCGAATGTTACAACTCGATCGAATCCATCTCTAAGGCCTCAGACTACTCGCTGGCAATCAACTATCCCAATGATAATCCTACCGATAACAGACATAACAACTCCTCAACTTGCAGTTATATTCAGTTGGCAACAACAGATGATTCTTGTTCTGCTGACTTCGAATGGTATCATTGTCTGTGTAGTATAACTGAATGTAACTACTATTAGGATACCAGTTATTTACCAAGTAACGTTTAACTCTATGAATTTCACTATTGAGTCTTACTAGCTTCAAAGTTACCTAAGTTACATTCGCTCAGAACGTATATGTGTGTGTTTATTGCCCACCAAAACATTTTTTAGTTGAGATACTCGATACTCTACAGAACGAACGAATTTTTAAACCTTCTATTGTGGATGACGACACGTATTTTTTGGAAAAAGAAATCGAAAATAAAACCTACACTATATACAAAGTAATTCTAATTAGTCAATCCAAATAACTAATTAATCCTAATATTGTCCCAGTATAAGTTGTTGAATGTGGGCGGATTTAAAATTACGACACAGTCCGATTGGGAGAGGAGATGGGTTAATAGAAAAGTTTCCCTTAATATTACTAAGTTGGATAAGTATATATATATATATATATATTGAAGTGATGTGTAATTGAGCGATTATGGATATTTATTGATAATCTGTTTGATACTTTTTAGAAGAAAGTTCAACTCTTTCATGTTCAGCTCTTCATATTAAATTTTGTTATATGCTGGAAACCCGATTTACAGCTTTTTCATAAATTTACATCGTTTGATGCATAGATGGTAATCACTTACTCTCAAGTAAATTATAAATTTAAATAAAATTGTTTATTTATTTTGTTAGCATCTTTAACGTGGTTCTACACGACTAACTTTTACTGAGATATAAATATATTAATAATCAAAACAATCTACTGTATATATAAAAGAGTAGTCTGTTCCCTCCCCCAAGTACGCATGTGCATAAAAAAAAGGGTGTTGAAACGTTTTTTGGTATTAATATAAAGTGTTATTAGGGAAACGGCTGTTTGTGTGTTATACATGTTGGTACATAAAGTGGTGAAAATATAACGAATTTAATATTTGTGCGTGGGCATAAACGTAGATTAGATGCTGTCAACTTTAGAATTATCTCTATTAATTTCATGTCAAACACTAATTTACTTGATTACGAAGAGTTTCTTCCGTGCAAAATTGTGGTTTGTTATTAAATAAATATTTTCCTTTGCTGTTAAAATGGTATAAAAACCTCAAAATATAGCTAACGGCGAATTTAAATATTATACGCACTAAAAGTAGCGTAATCTTAGTTATACCCAGTAAAGTCCAAACCCCAGGGACAAAAATCAAAGTAAAAAAGGTTATTTAATTGTTACCAACAATTAATAAATTGGCATTAAAATATTCATTCCTTGGTGGTCATATTAGACAATATTAATATTTCACATGCTTAATTGTTTAAAGAAGTCAGGAATAACTGAAAGATAAACGAATGTATGAACTTTTCCATAGTTATACAATGAGACCATTTATGTCTAAAAAATTGCCGATATATCAAGTAAAAATCTCGTGGAGTAAATAACAAAAGTCGATATCGTGACTCTTTTTATCGGGATCTATTGCGAAATTTCAAATTTAAAAATTTGTACTTACTCATAACTGCATGATTCCGCCATGCAAATTGAATTTATTCTCATTTAAATGTAATAGCCATTTATGAAAATGTCCGAGTATTTGTTTAGTGTCTGAATCAATGCCAAAAATTGCTGTCTATGTTAAAGACTAACTACACCAGTGTGCAAGACAGACCCAAGAGTCCTGTAGCTACAGTCCTCAACAATTGTTTCAAGGGATTTGCTTCGCAACTTCAATCTATATCGATAACCTTCACAAACCATCAAAAAGAATATGCTAATAGTACTAGCTTCTTTCTTCCACACAAGGAACTTTGTGGTATTTAGGACTTGGTAGTGTTTTGAGCCAAAATATTGACCATTTTCGCATATACATCCCCGATATCGATTCGAATGATTCTATATTCCAACCCATTGAGCAAAGTGAATACTTTTTTTACTCATCAAGGTTTTATTGGTGTGATTTAGATGTAGCGATGGATCAACCTTGCTACAACTCCAATAGTCCTGACTCGCCGCCCATCTATGATTCTGCACTGCTAACTATAACGTAACTTGTTTGTTCGTTTAACAAAAGAACAATTCTTGAATCATCATATATCAAGGGATGAAAAAGAACAAATTTCCCAACAGGAACCATACAATTACCGTAGAAACACTACAGAACTTTTAAACATTGTCAAATCCATAGAAAATCTAAATTATACCATGCGCGAGCTTGCAACTATCATTGAAGGACAGGTAAACATAAATAACTAATAATAATAATAATATTGTGGTGGTGGTGGATACAGGGGGAAATAATTGACAATATCGAAACCAACGTAGAAAAAGCAACAACCGACACAAGCCATGCACTCACTCAACTAAAATCCATTCAAAAAATGTACACTGAAAGTCCCAACAAAAAAATCATCGCTGTACTCACCTCTGTAGTTCTGACGATGTTGCTGATATTAATAGCTGTGAAATTATGAAAACACAATCTATAGGATTTTTTGTTTACTCATTATATGTATTTCTGTAGGTATCACTCGCTTTATTAATAGTATAATCTATTATTAAAAACCCACTGAAAGTTAAACATTATCACTAAAAATCGCTATATTCTATTCAATATTTTTTTCATCAAAAATACCATCAGAATTTTTTCAAATAAATATCTTGTTTGATATCCTTATTTCAGTGGAAATCGTTTTAGTACAATTTCAAATTAGAAAACTACACAATATCGTATGTCAGACTTTCATTCTGCATAAATTCGGAATTCTCTAATATCAAGTAGAAAGTTTGACTTGAAAATCATAAAAATAAGCTAACTAATGTATTTTTTTCAATATGAGCTTAGTAAAAGTTGTTTCGTTGATAAAACATTCAAAACTACAATTAGTTCAATGCCAAAAAGAAATTGTTGTGTTAGTTGTATTAAAACAATGCTTTTGTGCACTCAAATTTAGATAGATAAACTCTATGAAATATTCAAACTAAAATATTCACGTCATTTATAAAATTTTACGATCATTTTTTTCTCACAATTTATAGTACTTTATTATGGTTTGAAACAAAAATTAAACTATGTATCCACATACTTTCCACGATAATTCTAAACGCATTATGATTTTACCTACAATAAGCTCTACATAGACAAGTAGCTCAAGTAAAAAGTCCCATAACATGCATCTGATTACAAATTGCACACACAGCATATGGCACTACCGAGAAATTAAACTAATGAACTCTCGTTGGACGTGTATCACTACGCGAGACTGCAATAGTTGTCACTCGCTAACTCCTACCCTCGAAGTTAAGCCTTAAATTTGGCTGATCAACTATTTTAGTGTGACTAATGAACAAGCAGCTACGTCTAACCGTTTAACAAACTTCAACGCTAAAAATAACTAAACCAAATCGTTATAAGTATGCAGAGTAGGAATGTGGGATAATCAGACATAGACATTAATCATTAAACATCAGAAGACCGTCGTGAATATTCATCATAAAACCACACTACTATTAAGAAACGAGCGAGGCCGCGCTTTTACGACCCAAATCAACGTGGAGTCTGTAATCTAAGTCGCGGTTCGTCGTTCCCGAGTTTTAAAGTTTCTCTCGAGTCATTGAAACCATGTACCATACGATGTTAGCTTTATGATTGACGGAAATCTCTATATCTGTGTATATAAATTCGTTATGACCGCGTATCTGTCGATGAACAGCTATACGCATGCGCAGCTTTTATCTCTATTTAAGGAATGTTATAGAGTGGAGTCGGTACAGTTTTAAACAACTTTCAGTGATATTTATGTGCACTCAAAAAGTTTTGTAAAATATATATAACAGCATATAAGCGATTTAATATGGCTTCGCGGACAGAACTGACAATGAAACGGCGTTTTTTGCGAAGTTAGCGTTAGAACCTCCTTCAAAAAAAATTTAAATAATACAATATGAATAATAGTTTTGAATATATTGTAATTTTGAAATATATAAATGTTAATCGTAATTTTTGTATGAAATATTACAACCAATTAGTGTTATGAAAAACAACAACGCATTTATGCGTAAAATTATGAAAGAATTTGTAGATTATTTATATAATATGCAATACAATTTTATAAAACTTAATGCATTAATGGACAAAAAGGTAACATAACATCAATGTTCCATGCTTTGAATAGTTTAGTAATAGAAAGGCATGTATACACACTGCAAAAATTCAATTTTCATGAAAAATACATTATTTTATGTAAAAAGGCGCATTCGATATGTAAAAAATCTATTAAGGGATTAAGTCAGCGCTTCCCGATTCAAATTGTGTCCCGCACACCCTGTTAAAATTTATGTCAAAAACAAGGTTTACATTTTAATAAGAAGATTACTGTTATAGTTCAACTCCCTGTGTGCTTTATTGCAAAAGTTTAATTTACATTAAAACAAACCTTCATCTATGTAGAATTGTGCCTTTAAGTTATGTATATAAACTTTTTAAAATAAACCAATAAATAAACAAAATTTCAATGATAAGAAATATGTTGAATGCAATAATGATAGTAAAATATCCCTATAAACAGCGTAATTTTCGCGAATAACAGTTTTTACAGAAAAATCACCATTAATAAATCATGTTATGATTAAATTAACAGCGCGCAAAGCGAACATAAAGTATATGTGCTGCTATATCATAAAATTATTAATTTAAATATACGAAATATAAAAATATGTGGTTCACATTTATTTATCTATTTATATTGTATTAGAATTATATAATTAAAACATACTAGTGAATAGCTTATTTACTGAAATGCTCAAGTTATTGTCAAATTAGAATAATGTGAAAAAAACTCTTCAGAGATTAACTGATTTTTCTCGCACCCCAAATCGCGAAACGCTGCCATATGACATCATTTGATTATTTTGTAGGTTATAAGGCGGTAGCTTATATGCAA
>JAOPJI010069750.1:2500-10682 GCA_027122695.1 Merluccius productus | reverse complement strand
GAAGGGAGGAGGAGGAAAGAAAGGAGAAGAGAAAAAGAAGAGGGAGAAAAAGAAGAAAAAAAAAGAAAGAGAGAGAGAGAGAGAGAGAGAGAGAGAGAGAGAGAGAGAGAGAGAGAGAGAGAATTCTACATTCACATATATTGTAGTCTCACTATCTCCTCTAACTAATCTAAAGTCTGATGGCAGACGAGCTCAAATCTGGGTGACCGGGGGGTTTAATGATACTGAATACCAGATGTCCAAAGTGTAAATTCGCTGACCTTTCCCTTGCCGGGGGGGGTGTAGCTGTGCAGGGCCTTCCCCGTCTGGTGAATAATCTCTGGGTTCAGGATCCGGAAATGCTCTGCGTTCAGGGGAATCTCCTCCACCACGCCCCTCCAGAACCACAACTTGGACCAAAAACTCTGCAGGGGACGTAACGCAAAAGAGGAAGAACCAGGATGAATAATGCAGTATAAAGTTGTGACATACATTATGGGGATCAGTTTAGTAGCATTTGGCTGTCTGTTCTGTGTATCTGTATCTGTATCTTGCGGTTTTGTGGGGGGGGCCCATAGTACCAGAGGTGTCTTGGTGATAACGGAGGTGAGCCAGTCCAGGTCCAGACTCTTGAAGACCACCAGCGCTAGCACGCCGGTGTCCCTGTACTCGTCGGGACGGGCGGGCGCCGCTTCGGGGTACAGCAGGCGGATGGTCGTCCTGCGCCCCGCGTCCCTCTGGAAGCCGCGCACCGGCGCCGAGTTCAGTCTGAGGGAAGCCCAGTCGAAATACAGCGAGGCGAGGTTATACTTGAGAGGGCAGTAGTGGATATTTATGAAATACGGTTCCCCATGGTCATAAAAAAATCTTGTTTTCCAGGCCTGGACTTTTGGTATGAATTCATGGAAAAGTCATACAACATTTTTTAAATTGAATGGGGAAAATAAGTGTGGAAACCCTGATGAAATGATTATACTGTATCTGAATATACGAGTGGCTGTTAATAGTCATTTAATAGTCAACGGGGAAAACAATAGTCACAGCGAGCAGGGCAGATTGGGACAAAACCTGCAGGCCTCATTTTTTCCGTCCATCATCAACGTTTTGGTAACTACACAACTGAACTGGCATTTCTCCATGATACCATCACATTTTTCAGAAATAGAAATAATAACACTTTCATTCTGCTAAAATCTCCCTCTTTTTATTCGTACCTGATGATGACGTCGTACTGATCTATGTGGGATCCGAGATGGCTGCCGTGGAGCACTCCTCCGCTGCCCACCACCACACAGCGCCTGCATCCTCCCTCTCTGCGCAGCCAGGCAGGCAGGCCAGGCCGGGGCAGGGAGGCCAGAGCCCGGGCCGCTTGCTGCTCGCTGCCCCGGAGACCCAGGGGAGGGGATAGCTTCCAGGGTGCACGTCTCTCCTCCTCCTCCTCCTCTTCCTCCCCCTCCACGACAAACACAGGGATGTCCAGGAGGCCCGCAGAACAGGACAAGGACTTCAGGTGATCTCGACCCCATTGTGGCTTGCAGGGCCCCGACAGAAGATCAGCTGACCGGTTTAGTAGAACCTGTACAGGGATAAGGTGTGAGATAATATAGAGAGTATAGAGAGATCAGAATGACGATGATGAATGTAAGATCTCAACTGCGATGACGACATCCATACCAGATCTTTAGGCCGTTGCTGGTTGTCATCTCTAGGTGCCACTAGCTTGTCTGAATGGGAATACGCTGGAATCAAAATAGCTAAGTAGCATCCCACCAGCAGCACCACACTCAGGCCTAAGTTCTTAGTCCTGCGGGAGAAAAAGACGACGAAAGCAACATACACACAAATTCAAGATGTTTTACTGTTTACTCCAGTTGTAGAAGTATTACTCGTGTGCACATACTTAATAAAAACAAAATATTAAAAAGCAGATCTTACTTTAAATTGATCCTGCATGATAATCAGACACGCTTAGATACACACACGCTAACTAACTCAACCACAACACGTGTTCCCCAGGATCACCTGCTGAGGAAGAACGGGCCCGGGTGCCGCTCCCTCATGTCCCGATGGTATTGGCTGACAGCTGCCGGCGCTGTGCCGGCGGCAGCGCCGAGCAGCAGAGGTGACCGATCGCCTTGGTTCTCTTCTTCCATCAGGTAACTCAGCGTCACCATGGCGACTGCACCATCTGCACCATCTGCACCCCCCACCCCCCCCGCATGCAAAGTGACAAGTGATTACATGAATGACAATTGAAATAGCACTAAAGTGCTGAAGACAGCACTGGAAGACAAAAACGAACTAATGAAACTAAAATAATTCAGCCTACATCCAAAAGTCAGGACAACTTTGTTTCAACCATACATGGAGTACAGAAACACACACAATCTATAGTGTAGCTGTGAAAATGGTAGTTCTCAATTACATTACCTCAATAACAGAAACCCAAAATGAAATAGGACCTCGAAGCAAAGCTGACCTTGAACAGTTTTTTTAGCATGTGAGTGGTTGAGATGAGAAGGGGCCAAAACGCATGTTGTGCTCAACTAAAATGGCCGTTGCTCCTCTGCTTCTACTGCTGCTACTGCTGCTGAACTCTGCCTGTTCCTACTATAGCATGGTTAATCATTATTACGGTGTGGGTGTGTGTGTGTGTGTGTGTGTGTGTGTGTGTGTGTGTGTGTGTGTGTGTGTGTGTGTGTGTGTGTGTGTGTGTGGTACAACAAGGAAGATTGTGTTATATGTGTGTATAAAGAGTAAATGTCCTATTGTCTATGGCAAAGCATGTTTATCTGTAACATGTATGATATCAAAAAAGATGTGTGTATGTGTGTATATATATATATATATATATATATATATATATATATATATACATACACACACTTATTCCAATAAAAGTGATTACGCAACTAACTTGACAATGAACTCATTGTGGGCGGCGACCAATACAAGAGACAATAAAATGGTCTTATTAGATGTTTTTATTTACAGTTCAACGACAATGGGTGTTGGAATAAAGTTAAATAAAACACTAATTTACAACAGTCAATGTTCACAACTTGGTTTTGGATGGATTAGATTGAATGGCGCTCTTATAGGCTGTGTGTGTGTGTGTGTGTGTGTGTGTGTGTGTGTGTGTCTAAGTTTGTTTTTTGCTCTCCGCCACTCCGTAGCTGGAGCCCGTCTTCTGGACCTCCGACACACTGATCAGTCTCTTCACCGCTACAGATGCTGGAGAGAGGAAGGAAACACCAGTAAATATACTGACTAGGCTCACACTAGGTGTGTGTGTGTGTGTGTGTGTGTGTGCTTGATGCTCCAGAAATTCAAATGTTTGGTTCATGGGTCAATATATAAACGATTTATTGATTAATTGAAACAATTATAGCTAGATTAATTGAAATTAATATAATCGTTAGTTGCAGCCGTGTGTGTGTGTGTGTATGTGCATGCGTACGTACCAACAACTAGCACCGATAGCAGACCAAGGATGAGGAGTAGGTTTCCGCTGGCAACCACGCTGACAGCGAATCGGATGAGGGGATAGAGCAGTATTCCCGCCCAAAAAAAGAAGTTGAGGAGGGACCATGGCCGGCGGGCTGGTATTACTGGGTTGCCAGGGAAACGACCCGTGGTATAATACTGCTCCTGTAATGCATCCTTTACCAATGTGTGTGTGCGTGTGTGAGAGAGAGAAATACAGAATGAGATAATCTTAAAGGTCCTCTATTTTACCACCAGGTGTGAGCGTGATTGGCCATTACGAGCCATTTTGAAATCTCTCCTCTGGTGACATCACAGGTGGGAGTGTCCACCCAGATGCATGATGGATAGATCAGCCTACCAGCCTACCCAGCGGACTGTACCAACTGGTAGGCTGATCTATCCATCATACATCTGGGTGGACACTCCCACTTTCGGGAGTCACTAGAAGACAGATTTTGAATAAACCACACTCACACCTGGTGGTCAAATAGGGGACCTTTAAATGTCACTTGAAACTAAATCGAAAATGTTGATGAACATGTTGAAAATCTAACCTTAAAACAAAAGAATTGACCTGAGGTTTATTAAATTGTGCAATTTCAAAGTTGCCTTTGCCATATAAAAAAAAAGTCACATGCATAACAAATGTTATTGTGCCACAATCGCAGTTTTCCTGTGTCTCGACCTTTTCCTGGTAGAGGCGATGCAGCCAATTAGCACACTCCTTTTCATCCTCGGGAATCTGATCGACTGGGAAGCGCCTGCAATTACACACAGAAACAAACACACACACACACATGTGCGCGCACACACACACACACACACACACACACATTTAACGGCTATATAAATGAATTTTGATTAGAATTGAAGTGTAGAGATGCAGACACAATGCCGATCTGTGTGATTAAACCATCATGACGTCTCGCCTGGCTTCACTAAATCATCTGTTACCAACAGGGCTGTGTACTCCCCAAAATACAAAAACTTTTTTTTCTCCACAATATTCAAATATGTTCTGTTATCATTTTTACAGTCTATTTGTATCGTATCTCATTAAATGTAAATGTAATGTAATTAATGTAAATGTCATTAACACCAACTGTAGTTGCCCAAAGGTATTTCACAGCCTATCAAATTCCTGTTGCTATGCAGTTTGACCTAGGCTACCCAATATGAGAGCTATGGCGTTAAACCACCTCGCCATTACACAGGAGAGACACACACACACACACACACACACACACACACACACACAAAAGCATGCACATAAGAGACAGATGAATGATTGAAGTGCTATATATATATATATGAATTATATGTCACATTGTGTGTGCGTGTGCGTGCCTGCATGTTTGCGAGTTAATGTCACCGACCTCAAACTCATGTCCGCCTGGTATTTGCGTCCTTTGACAATGTCCAGAAGAGTAGGAACCTTTCCATCGCGGAAGTTCAGCGTGACGTCGTACACCGCAGATACTGACACACAAAGAGGACAGAGGTCAAAGTCAACATGTGCAAAACTAAAAGACGTCGTACAGATAATTGACGAGGTGGGGGGGGGGGGGGGGGGTTTGCTTCCAGCATGGTAGGAATGGCATAGCTGTCAACATTGGGATTTGAAAAGGGGGAGGGACATTTTCCTGGCGCCCCCGCCCCGGGTCCGTCCCACCACCCCATACCACTGTCCACACACCCCTTACATCTAGACAAGGGGACAGGACCGTCCCACCCCCCTCTACCACTGTCCACATACCCCTTACATTTAGACAAGGGGACAGGACCGTCCCACCACCCCTACCACTGTCCACACACCCCTTACATCTAGACAAGGGGACAGGACCGTCCCACCACCCCTACCACTGTCCACACACCCCTTACATTTAGACAAGGGGACACACAGTGAATCCTAAAACCCCCTTGTTGCACTTGCATTAACATATCAGTGCAACAAGGGACTGGGTTCACTAGTTCCTACATTTAGTAAGTGACTACAATTAGATGGTTAATAAATGGTTTGTGTTCTTATAAACCTTTTTTTTTTTTAATAAAGGGAGTGTATACCTGTGTCTCTGAGACAGTGTAACGTCGTAGTAAACCCTTTGGTCCTGGGCAGCAGGTGGTACTTCAGCCTGGGCAGACCTTTACTGGAAGGCGATGATAAGACGTACGGGTGTATGAATATGATAATGACCTATAGACTGAAATGAGCGGCGGTCTAACCGCACGAGTTAACCGTCGGAGCGGCGGTCGCGGCGGCCGTACCTGTCGGCCACCTCCATGGATATCTTATGCTTCTTCTCGGTGAACCTGGTGCCTTCGCAATACAGCAGCACCTGAATATGCAGACCGAGACAAGATGTATACAAACTGTTAAAAAAGATAAATGACCTCCTGCCAAGGAGGTTATGCTTTCGGCGGCATCTGTGTGTGTGTGTGTGTGCATTTGTCTGACCATAAGCAAGATATCTAAAAAATGTAATGCGCGGATTTGCACCAAATTTGGTATAATGGACATTCAACAGTGAAGAACTGATTCACTTTTCGTGCCAACTGACATTTGAGGCGGGTGTGTCAGCCGGTGACGCCATTTTGGTGATGTCATCACCAGACTGTTATGCAATTCCGTGCTCATTTGAAGCAATTGAGACGTATGTATGACTCACCCACATGTTCTCAGGATAGTCTTTTAGTTGATTGAGTCCATTTGTAACCGCCTTTTTGTCTTCCTCCCACTTCCTCTTGCAGAAAACCACTTCCAGAAAATACCACGTCCAGCCAATCAGGGGCACTTTCAGCAGCTCGTATTTGGCGAGCACTTTGGACCCCTGGGAGAGGCACATGCACGGCATTATAACGTTTATATAAGGTTTATCTACGGTTACCATGGTTTCCAGTATGGTTTACATTTAACTGTCGCTAATCCGGCGCAACTTCAGAATAATAACAATGATTGAATAAAAACGATAGATTTTGAAGTTTCCTTCCTTCGCCCTCTTATATCTGGCCACTCAAAGTTCAACCGACCTGATTGACGCAATCATGTTGATGACGGCATCTATTGTCCTCGTCTCCAAAACCCCCCTAGATATGACTATAACTATAAGTATGGCTATAAGCGTTACGACGACAGCTGCTGCCTGCGCTCACCCCGAGGACCCCGAAGCGCTCGGCCATGTTCCAGCCGCACAGGAAGTCGATCTCGTAGCTGTGGTTGAGGATGATGATGGCGTGCTCCTTGCCCAGCTTGTCCAGGTCGGAGGTCTGCTCCATGAACAGCGTGCACTCGGTCCCGGACCACCACTCCAGCAGCATCACTAACTCTGGACAGAGGGGGGAAGAAATAAATGATGACTTGTTGAACAAAAATGTGTGTGTGCGTGTGTGTGTGTGCGTGTGCTTGTGTGTGTATACTTGTGTGTGTGTGTGTGTGTGTGTGTGTATGTGTGTGCGTGCGTTTGTGTGTGAGTGTGTGAATGCTTGTGTGCTTGTGTGTGAGTGTGTGAGTATGCTTGTGTGTGTGTCTGAGTGTACTGTACGCTTGTGTGCGAGTGTGTGGGTATGATTGTGTGTGTGTGTGTGAGTTTATCCTTGCATGTGCGTGCGTGCGTGCGTGCGTGCGACCCTAACCCTCGCCATAGCGGTGTCCATCAAACAGCCCGTGTTATTCATGTACATAACAGTTACAATCCCACGTCTACCTTACTGCAAACACATGTACTAGACGCTCCATGTGTTTCTAATGTGGGCTCTTAGCAGACACACACTACTCACGGCTCCACAGGGAGTAGGAGAGTCTGGTGTTGATGCGCCGGTAAAGCTGCCTGTTGATTGGCCACAGCACGCATGTGACGAGCTGGATGAGGTTGATGGCCAATCCGCTGGTCACAAACACCAAGCCCAGCGCAAGCTGGATGATAAAGGAATCCTTCAGCCCCATAGTCTGAGCACAAACAAAGACACACACACACACACAGACACACACACACACAGTCAACCGTTGTCAATTAACCTCAACTTTTCAACTTTGTACAGAGTAAATGTGTCGTTTTCTCTTTACAGTGTTTCTTTACAACTCAAATGGGGTGTGGCTGATAAGGAAATTAATAAGTGCTACGGTTAAATAAAAGACATACTTTATTCTGCTTTATTCTCCCCCATTCTGTCTCACTAACTAAAATCGACGAGCCTCTCGCACGCACGCATGCCACAAACCGTTTGACCGAGAAACCGGCGGAAA
This sequence comes from Merluccius productus, assembly GCA_027122695.1. Classification (NCBI taxonomy): domain Eukaryota; kingdom Metazoa; phylum Chordata; class Actinopteri; order Gadiformes; family Merlucciidae; genus Merluccius; species Merluccius productus. The sequence goes on along the minus strand of JAOPJI010069750.1, from coordinate 2,974 downwards.
GTTGGGATTATTTTGGACACTTTTATTGACACACTATAACAAACATACTACGGTATAACACCGCACCGCCCAGAGTACCCCTGCAGCACCACTAGGAGCGTGAGTATCCCCCTTTGAGAAACATCACAGACATTTCACCCAGTTGGCAGTACACAGAGCACCAGTGTGATATAGCCAGTAAACTAAGCAACGTGATAATTCAATACAATCGCCTAACGTAGACCTATAGTCCCCAAAATAGCGGTAATATCCGCATCACTCTCACACAGCAAAATGTTTTTTTTGGTTTTTGTCTCACAAACTAAAAAGCCGATATGTGTGACTACGACTGTATGCCTAGATATGCAACTACTATACCGGCCTAGTATACTACTATATTTACCTCATGTCTGCCAAATTAAAGAAGCGATTTGGCACACTTACCTCGGATAGGTCTGACCCGCCACCTTCAGGGCAGCGAAAAGACGAGCCGCT
>JAOPJI010069639.1:0-10703 GCA_027122695.1 Merluccius productus | reverse complement strand
GTAAATTCGCCGGCAGGGGTGGGAGTGGTGTGGGAAGTGAAGAGGGTTTTGTTGGTTGAGGTAAGAGTGGGGGGGGGGGGGGGGGGGGGGGGGGCTGCTTCTTTAATACATTAATCTGTACCCCTTGATACACTAGCAGTGGGGATGGGGGGGATATCCGCCGTTACGTCTGCTGTATTGCAGACAGGAAGGAACACATTGGACCTGTCAAGATATTCCGGTGTTAAATATTAAAAGTGTGTGTCGTTATACTTGCGCGACAAGCAATTTACCTCTCTCTCTCTCTGTATTTCTCTCCCTCTCTCTCTCTTGCGCTCTTTCTCTCAATTTCTCTCCTATCTCTCTGTATTGCTCTTTCTCTCTCTCTCGCTGTCCTGTCATCCTCTTCCCTTGTCTCTCTCCTCTCCTCTTCCTCTCCTCCCGCCTTCCCTCCACTATCCATCAACATCTGACACACAAAGGGGAGAGAGAGAGAGGGAGAGAGAGAGAGATGTTTATCTCTTTCCATATGTGACCCATTGCGTATTTTATAACATCTGAACTTTTGACATGATATGAAAGTGTAGACTCAGAGCTTTAAAACAAGATATCGCTTTTTAGGAGCTATGGCTTATTAAAGATGAAGGTGTTGCAAACAGAAGTTTTAGAAAGCATTTCCAGAAACATGAATGCTAATTAGCTAATTAGTTGAATGTGTTTTACTGAAATAATGTTTGAATCATTAATTTATAAAAAATATTAGAAAATGCATAATTCAAGCCAATCCTTTGATTTAGAGGTCAATTATGTTTTTGTTTTCATGCTTTATATTAGCACCTCTATTATTTTGTAACTTCTAAACGGCCCCAATTCCGGCTTTTATTGTTTTATAACAATGATAGTTATAAGAAAGTGGCCCGTTTGCATTGCTCTTGTGTAGATAGAGAAGCTTGAACAATGACATTCTGAGTGTGGAAGAAGGAAAAACGGTTACAGCTATACAGGACAGTGCTACAAAGGTTAAGAGGTAAAAAAAATGTTTGGCTACAATGTAGTATAATACGTACACACAGTGTCTGTGTCACCAACCTCAAGAGACTTCATCACGTCATCAACTTCTTCTGTTGTCATAACAACGGGGTTATCGTCAGTCTCCTCCAGTGGTTCTTGAAAATATTGCGTGACATGATCACATACCGGTACAAATCTGCTGTTTGAAATGTTGTCCAAGTCCTGATATCCAAGCTGGCAGACAGCTGTCGAACGTCACTATCCTCACAGAAGGAGTCGAGGAAGAGTTGCGTACACTCACTTGGATCTACTGCACTGGTCAGATTAGGTTCTGCAATATGATTGAGAGCTTCTGCCGTGCTCTTCTGATAATCCATAACAGCAAGGAGATGATATGATTTCACAGAGAAGTGAAACCTCTTGCCTTCGGTGTGCCATTTTATCAATTTGTTTGCGAAAGTGACGTCAGCTCTTCTTCTCCGGCTTCTCCGAGGTGACAGCTCAAATTAGTTTTACCACCAAAGAAGAAGACTGGGAACACTCCACACAATTCGAAGAAGAATGAATCCCAGCTGCAGTGATAAAACGAGTAGGCTAGATACAATTTATAACGTTATTTTATCAAAACAGTTTCACCTTCTGATTTGACGTCACAAATCTTATCCGGCTTACTCGTTTCATCACTACAGAAGAATGAGTCCCTGCTGTAGTGATGAAAGCAGTAGGCTAGATACAATTTACAATGTGATTTTATCAAAACTGTTTCACATTCTGACTTGAGATCACACAGAATATGGGAGGACGATCTTGATCTGCATGTTTGCATAACAGAATACCATAACGTCGCTGTTTGCGCTCGTATTGCAAGTTAAACAATTTGGTGAGTCACTTTTTTCCCCTGTCAAATGCTGTTTGATCAAGTAGCCTCAACCTTTTAATTTATGTTTTTCATATCTAGTCAAATGTAGGTGGCCCAGAAGTGCGCTTGGTAGGTCGGCTATGTGTTCTGATACATGCGTTTGTAGAAGTGGCATGTCGACTTGGTTCAGAATGAATAATTATCGGTAACACTGTATGATAACTAAATGCTTTGGAGCATTTACAGGACTTTTTGGTCCACCATCAAGACCAGACATGTATTAGCATAGACATATATACATACACACCGCATTGACTGCTTCGGCACGTTGCTGCGATAATTCAACGTCAAGTAAACGGCGGAGCTGCGGTTTTTCTGGATAAGAAGCACTTTCACGTTGACATTTCGTAACTGATTGCATATAGTTATTTTTATATTCAAGGATTTATTATCTATGTGGAGCACAAACAAAAAAAATAACAGCTTTTTTGATGTATATATGTTCACGTGTACTAGAGTCAGTGACGGCAGTAGCCACGTGCAAGAATACTTATCAGCAAGAAAATATCTGCAGCTTATTATACTCCCCGCATGAACATCACGCTTTGCATTAGCCGTCTAGAATCCGGATATTAATGGCAAACAGAAACATCTCCTAGACCTGAAGTGGTCACAAATCTGCTGCCTTTTGCTGAAAGAAAATTCTTGGGGATCTTGACTATATCCTTCTATTCTGTTCTGCCATTTAATATAGTGAAGTCATATGATAACGTCACTGAGTGAAATGCAATATGAGGTCGTTAGCCATTTTATTTGGTGTCATCTCATATGCAATATGTATTATTGGAATGTGGAATTGCCACTAGTTGTGAAGCTATGTTGGGTAAAGGCCATGTGCGTTTATAGTAAGCTAATGCTAACATGAGCTAACGTTACGCTAGCTAGCGGCTAGCGTGTTAGTCAGGATACATTACCCAGGTTTAAAGTACAATGTTAACAGGTGAGCTAGAGCTAGTCTTTGTGGGTGCAAGGCCAGGTCTTTCTGTCCTTCTGTCTGTTAGTTGTTTTTTTTCTGTGATTCTGCAAGACTCTTCGATTCTTCAGCCTGGCTTCGCTTCTGTGGTGAGCTCAACCCTTGAGACGGATCAAAAGAAAGGGAGTTTGAGTTATCCATTATCTGCTAAAAGTGGACAATAATGTTCACTTGCCCTACAGGTTGGAATTACAAGGAGTTAAAACCAAGTGAAAGGACACTTTTGCATCACACTTGAACTGGACATGGATGAACATGGATACAGCAAAGTCTGAGTTGAACTGACACAGCCACAAATGGACTGATTCACACAGTAACTAATTATCTGATCCACACACACACATGTCGAATTGTTGTTGATGATGTATATCTTTACTTAACTGAGTTATACGGGTCAATTGACCACCCTATTGAATAGATGTTGGTCTTTCTGTATTAACAGGTTGTTATCTTAAAGCAAGTAAGAGTTCAGGCGGTGAGAGGATTACCAATAGTAACTTCTGGGTCTCTTCACCTCTGTGCCTCTCTTCTCCTTCAAGTAGGCTTCCCTCAACATGGCTATTTCTGCCACTTCCAGCCCGAATGCATCCCTCTTATTGAAAATCCTGTCCTTTTCTAAGTGAAATGCCTTCCTATGCTTTCGGTGAAGGTCTCCCCCTCCATCTGAAAAGCCTATCTCTTCAGCTCTATCTCTCTCTTCTCCTTCAGGTAGACCTTCCTCAGCATTGACGTTTCAGGCCTCCCTCTCATCATAAAACACAATGCTCAACGCTGAAGGTCTTCCGATGCATTCATTGCTTGGACCTCTCTTTCTTAAAGGCGCCCCTCTCCAGCCTGAACTGTTCCTCCTCCTTCTGGAAGGTCTTCCTCACCTCAGCCATGTCATCAGTCTGTTTCTGGTACGCACGTTCCTCCTCTGCCATGCTGGATCTAAGCTTCTGGGAAGCTTGTTTGAGGGACTGGACCTCCTTCTGCAAGGAGGTCACCTTGTCGACCAACTTGTCCTTTCGGGTTTCAAGGAGGTGCTCCTCCAGCCTCTCCTTCTCCAGGAGGAGGTGGTGCTCCCGGCGGAGGATTTTCTCCTGTTTGCAAACTCGATGTATGTCATAGACAGGGCTTCCTTCTGTCTCCTGAGCAGCTCCTGGAGTAGCTGATAGTCTTGCCTGTTCTTGAAAACCAAGACAGAAACATGTTTGCTGAGCCAGTGTGTGTGTGTGTATGGTCGTCAAGGGCAGCCTTTCTCAGATAAGTTGGTGGGTCGTGGGATTGTAGGGAAGAAAAAAAACAGTTTAGAGCCGCGGCATATAACTATGGATCGTTACTCGATCACCGCTTGCTAGCTTAATTACATTTTTCGTGCTTATCAACAAACAATTACCTAAAATGGGCCGGTGGGTTACCAGGAAAGCCAAACCACCTGACAGAGCCGAGCATCACCTCCAAGCATAGGAAATATCAACCAGAGTTGTATACTGCTACAGAGGATGTACATGCCTGGTTACATGCTACATACCTTACATGCTGGCTAGTGAAAGTTTGAAGCCAGTTAAACTAAAGCGATATTTGGAAAGAAAAGCTGCATCTCACGGCAACAAACCGGCCTAATTTTTTTTTTTTTAGAAGAAGAAAGGAGTGCGAACTGCAGGGCGAACCGACAGCTGTGAGCGGTTACACTACCATCCCCGCCAAGGCCCTGGTAGCATCGTTAAGTAGCAACATTAAGGTTTCATACCGATTTGCCTTTTGTAGTTTCAAATATGCGTTCTCGTGCAGTTTGTCGAAGTGACACGTCGACTCGGTTCACAATGAACTATCGAAAGTGTAATGTAATCCAATTGTGTTTCAAAACGTAATTTAAAAACTTTAATTGCTGTGCGGTGTTTATGTTTGCAATAGCAGAGCACGGTTTTGCAAGCGCCAGATGGGCGATACAGTTGTGTTTATGTGGATGTCAAATTAAACCTTTGAAAATCGTCTTGCAGAATTTGCACTTGATGCAACCCGCCACCCCCGCTCTCCATGGTGCCGAGTGTCGCTCTGGAAGCCGTTATTCGCATCACGTGTTTCATGGGTGGGAGGGGATCGCCAGTTCCAGTATACATTTTTGCCGGAACGTGGGCTGAAATGTTTGAGATGCCCCGGTCAAGGGAACCCAGTTAGATGGACAGCTAGACGTGTCGTTCAGCGTCGGGGCATACGGCTCTCGCGTAAGACTTTTGTATCATGCGCAAGTAGTGTGCGTGTGCAAGAATTGTGCATCTTCTGCAAATGTGCGCAAGAGTTTTGGATTGTGTGTGCAGGTAGTGTCTGTGTGTGTGCACGTGTTTTATGTGCGCGCCCATGCAGGCGTTGTGCGCGTGCGCTGGCATTTCAAAGATATTGGGCACAGCCAACCGCCTCCTGTAATATTGTCCTAAACGGCCTCCAATATTTCCGGATATAACTCATTACCATAAACAAACAATTGTCCCTGCCTCAGCTGTCGGACCCTTATGTGCACACACACACACACACACACACACACACACACACACATATGCACATGAACACAGAGAGCCATGGATTTATTTACAGGCACCAAAACACTTTCATATTTTATATCTGCTCAGACATTATGTTTGCCCACACAGATGCTATCGTGGAGCAATAAGCAACGGGCGACCGCAGCTATTAAAATACAACATAATACCGGCTGCATGGGCGTTCTGTCCCAAGTCTCCGGCGACGGCAATTTGTGCGCAGAATTTTTTCCACTGCGTCTCTTAAATGGTATATTGAATATGTCTTGCTGTTTGTTCTTTAAAACTGAAGTTTCTATTAAATGTTAAATATGTTATTTGTCCTTTCTCTATGTTCGCATTGTCAGATGACTCGTGAATAGTGGCTATTTTTTCCCCCCACAAATGTTGTTGACAGAAATAACGAACGAAATAACTTTGCGTTGTTTGCATTCAAACATAATCACTTCTCAAGGAAGCTTTTAACCTTTTTGCAAGGAGGGTAATCGCGCGCCATTTGCACAATCCATTTCATCTTGTGTTAATTGGTAGGTGTTGTTGCCCTGGCTGCTCATTCCTTGCTGGCAAGCTCATTTCTTTGTGCAACCACTAGAAAGCTTGTGGTCTAGTTTTCTGTGAGATGAATTGAAGTCAATGACACATGTGTATGCAATGCCCAGCAAATATACATGTGTAAAAGTCATGTAATTTGTGTAAGTAAAGACTTGTAAAGATATTTATTGTTTACTCTTTGTTTCCCGATGAGCAACATTTATCTTTCCTATTCTGCTACCAAGCTCTCTGGTGGCCGACGATTCATACAACAAACATTTATGAATACTGTACTATATATCTGCATTTACATTTGTACTCATTGTGTGTATAGATATATTTTAGAGTTTAAAAAACGATGTCCTCTTGATTCTTATTCTCGTCTTGTACTTCCTATCTGTGATTCCTAGTACATCTTATCTTATCTTAATCGAAAAACAATTTAACTCCAGCACACTATTCATTCGTTTCTAAGCCATTCAATAAATGACGAAACAAACAAAAAATAAAAAATAAAGCAAGAAATAAAGTGTGTTTGGAATAACGTCGAGCATTGTAAGCTTGACAAAAGGAGAGAGTAAAAGAAAGAAATATCTTTGGAAGCAATTATCAAGTGTTGTGAGTTTGGTCAAATATAGAAATCAATATTTTGTAAGCAAGGACGATGAAGTATTGTGAGTTTGGCAAAAGAAAGAAAGAAATATTTAGAGAATCGAATTTTGTGCGGTTAATAAAATAAAGCGAGTTAAAGAAAGAAAGGTACTTTGGGAGAGAGGATCCATCGTCGTGAGCGTGGTAAGAAGGGGGACTTTGGCGGCAGCATCGGGTGTGTTTGTGTGACACGCGGACACACCTGCTCCTCTGGAGTTGGGAGTATAGGTCACACGCTGGCAATCACCGGTTGTGTTGTTCACTCAACCGCTGTAATGCGTGGGAACCGCAGAACTACAGGCCATAGAGGGCGGACAGGCGGGACAGGCCCCCCACACACACACACCCTTCCCTCACCACCCATGACAGCATCACGGTCCATCCTTCATCCATGTGTCACAGTCTGTGTGTGTGTGTGTGTGTGTTTTAGTCATTTGCCGAGATGCCACACAATCCCAATCTGAAAATGTGTGGTAGGGCTTGTACATCGCAACGTGGGTGGGGGGGGGCCCATTGATGCTCACACGTATACATGGTTTACGTACACGTAACAAGCGGCGGCTAGCTGCTAGCGGCCACCGCTGCGACCGACGAACTCCACAAATCCACTCAGCAGCTTCACCATCTCCAGGCTGCTTATTTACTGCCGAAATTACAGCTCAAAACTCACGCTAATGGCTCGCCCGGGACACACAGCCAGTGTGAAATATGGTGTGCGCGGCGTTACCTCTGCCTTTAATTTCGGCGCCCGTGGTAACAGCTCGGAGCAGCCGCGCGGCTCGCGTGAGAGGCGCCTCTCATCTATAGAGTCGCGGAGTCTCACCTTTTATTTCCAGGCGTGACGTGCAAAGCGCGTCGCCGCACACACGACGTTGACAACCTAGACAGTGTCAATGTCTATATCTGTGGAATATGTGTTAGACGATGAATAAAATATGCCGCCGCCTGTGTGTGGACAGCACAGACGCGTGCAAGCCTCCGCAGAGAGGTAACACGTCGCTCGGGTGTGAGTCTCGCAGGCTAGCCAGACATCCCTGCGACGACTATTTAAACGTCGCTTGCGTTTACCAACCCGTTGGCACTCCGATGTCGCACCGCATGCGGTCCGATAGCCCACCATTAACATTTTAGTCCTGTCTCGTCTTGTCAACGAAAACAAAACATACATTTAGTCGTAGTTTTTATTGTCAAAGATCTGTTTTTTTTTAGCTCAACAACGTCTCGTCGTGGAAAAAAAGGGCGGACAGTTTTCGTCATATTTTCAACACCGGCTAGCCCCCACTTCACTTTTCCAGCAGTTGGGGAAACAACATACGAGACTTTTCTTGGTCTTGAGTAGCCCGCAGCGTGAATTAACCTACACACTGCAGCCTGCACTGTACATTTACCGCCAGATTGACACCTCACTGCTAACCTTTCCCTCTGCGCCGCTGACATTCACCATCGCTTTTCTGCCGCTCGCTCTCTCGCTCAACCACGCGACTCGCTCCGTTACGTTACACACTGTCCTATTCCTTAAAGGGCTACGCTGAAAGTTTTCATCAGCCTTAGTGTAAGGTATATTTACGTTGATTTAGGATTTTACGGTACTGCAACTCTCTGGAGTCCTGTCAATGTTATCGCCAACAAAAAAAATCCCATGATGCACTCTGATGTACGAGCCCTACACGAGGCAAAGTGTTGGAGTCTGTCAGAGGCAGAAAGGTTGTTTGTTAAACCATGATATGCGGTTGGGCTTTTTTCGAAAGGTGTCGCATCTTATTTCCTTTCATGCCTGTGTTTGTGTGTCTTTGTGTGCATGTGTGTTTGTCTGTGTGCGTGTGTGTGTGTGTGTGTGTGTGTGTGTTTCACTTGTATAGACGATGACTATAAGTGCAATGAAATTGGCCTTCACCCCTCAGGGTCTGGGTGTGTTTGTGTCAATCTGTCTTTTTTTGCTCTTCCTTTTAAGCATTTTGTAGAATTGGTTGTAAATGTATGTGTTAGTGTGTTTGGTTTTGTGTTGTCACTGTTGCCGTTTTGTGTGTGTGTGTGTGCGCTTTGGATGTGTACTTTGTATCGTGTGTGCGCGAGCGTGTCTTTGTGTGTCTGTGTGTGTTTGTGTGTACAAGCTAAATCCGTCTTCATCCCCAGATAAGACATGGTTTGGTGACAGCAGTAGCATCCACGTCCACAGAGAGATGGCTATCTGTAGAGAACTGGTGTGTGTGTGTGTGTGTGTGTGTGTGTGTGTATGGTACATGACTGACACACGCACGCACGCACGCCCACATACACACACACGTGCGCACACACACCTAAGCCACATGGTGAGGGCAGCTGTAATTGGATTTCTGATTACTGTCAGGTACTGAAATTGTGTTGGAGAGGGCGGGAGATCGAGATAGAGAGACATACAGTCGAGAGAGAGAGAGAGAGAGAGAGAGAGAGAGAGAGAGAGAGAGAGAGAGAGAGAGAGAGAGACTAAACAGAGACATGAACATATCTCCACTCAAGACCCCGGGACACCCACACACACACACACCTTTGTATTGTCAACTGTCAATCAAAATGCATCCATGTGTTAAACTTTCCCTACGAAGAACATATATTTTTTATTCAGCCAGGTGAAGTAAAACCTGTCTCAGAGACCTGCTAAGAAGCAGCATAAAACAACAACAAGGTTAAAAGAAAAAAAAGATACAAATATACAAAGGCAATGACCAATAGGCTTTATCCTTCAGGGTTAATACAGATTGACAGGGAATAAAGTCAGTCAATTTAAGCTTGGTGAATTTGGCATCTTTAGCAAAATTAGCGAAAGTAGTTCATTGGTTTAATTATTCACACATTTCATATTCTGCCAACTTATGATTACTTTTTAAAAATACTTTTTTAAATTTGATTTATGGTATTATGAGTGCTCCCCAACTCTGCATTCATTATCTTGAGTTTAAATGTAAAATATATTTGTGGATTTGTGATTTGTCCACACCTGGCAGGCATAACATTTACACCAATAATACCATCAACAACATCTTTCTGGATGTAAATACACAGCTGGCTAACACATTTTGTTATGATCCAATAACATCTTGAAGGGGAGGGGAGGGGGGGGGGGATAAAATGATATTCCACCTTTACTAAAGTTTTACTTGGAAACGCGGCACATTACAGATGTGAGACAGGATCCGAGCCAATAGATCCTGCCGCCTGTTGACCCTGACACACACCAACGCGGTTGATATTAGCATACCTTTATGAGGCCCTACTTACCCTGCGGCTACCGCGCAGCAGACAGGCTGAATAGGGACACACAGATGTTTAGGTTTGATGATGAAATCTGGCCGTTTGAGCGTGTAATCAATGCTGTCACTTTCCCCAAGTGTATCCTCTCATTCGGTGATTCTCCGAAAACAATTAATGCCAATTACGCCGTATATTCGCAGATTAAGGTATTTATGCGAACGAAACGAATACAAAGAGCAGCTGAAGGACGCGCTCAGTGAGGAAAGGAGCTGGAGTGGTTTATCGGAGTCCATGCTTCGTTGAGTCATAGTTATTTGGATATAATGGATGGGGAGGCTATGGTTCGCTCCTAAATGGATAGGGTGCCTTCAAGAACAAGAGTTTAATAGTCTCATTAGTTTCACAGAATTAATGCGGTGGAGGTATGGCTTTGTGCACACACACACAGACGCCCACAGACGCCCACACGCACACGCGCACACACACACACACATTTTATCTATGGTGCGCATGCAAGCACGCGCACATATACACACATCTTATCTGCACATTTGATCTTTGAACACGTGTGCATGTACACACGTTCTCGCACATTGGATCTATGAACACATTGGTGCACACACACACAACACACACATACAGCACACCATACGCACACACACACACAGGTCCATATCTCCATCTGTCTTCCCTCAGAGTTAAGAAGTGCTTACTTCAGCTCCACCGCTAGACACCTGCGTGGAGACAGACCTGCTGCTACTATATCCACACGCACACACACACGCGCACACACACACACACACACACGCACATTTCTCCAGCTCCTACATATCCCGCCTGCCTCTCGCGGGGGGGGGGGGGGGGGGGGGGGGGGGGGGGGGGGGGGGGGGGG